>CABHPH010161867.1:25663-54056 GCA_902168325.1 Peromyscus nudipes | reverse complement strand
ATACTCCTAATGGAAAATGTTATCTTTATTACTGTGCTGGAGCATGGTGACCAAGATAATTGTCCTGGCCCAGAGCTGTCACTCACTGTGTGCTGTGGGGACCTATAGCTGAGGCTGCAAGGACCCTTCAGAGAACCCAGCCTAGGCTCCTTCAGGCCCCTCCAGCTGTGTGTCTCGCAGCCTTTCTGTATGTAGCCCAGTGGTGACCGAGCCTGCTCCTCCCTTCCAGGGTGGATACTGACAGTTGCACCTACTACTTCCACTGGGACTCACGGGCTGCCTGTGCCGTGAGGCCTCAGGAGGTGAGCATGGTGAACGGAACTCTCACCAACCCTGAGACCGGCAAGAGCTTCAGCCTCGGGGAGATTTACTTTAAGTAAGTGCAAGATTGCCTCTTTGGCATTTACATGTAGTCAAAGTGAACAAAAATATGAGACTTTCCCTAGCAGGAGTGCTACAAGGTAAGTCATGTGTGTGTTTCTGTTCCTATTACTGGAGTAACCAAGTACTGCTTAAAACAAAGCAAAGTATTACTGTTTCTCATGGTTTAACACCACAGATGGCGAGTCTTTATATAACGAGCAGCTCCCTTTCCCTTCACCGCTGGGAAGCCCAGGACTGTAGCCAGGGATCTCAGGAAGTGTAGGGAAGAAGGAGTCTTCTGGGCTGAGCCATGGGCTGGGTGAAAGTGAAGGCCCTTCTCTTGGTAGCCGGCTTGGAGTCCTTTGGCCATGTGGGGGCAGAGTGCATACGTGTGCTGTCTACAGTGTGTAAGAAGGTGTAGTCTTTCCAGGAGGTGACACTATGGGGGGGCCCAGAAGATGACGGAAGCCTTCCTGGCCGGAGTATGCAGGAGAAAAGAACTGTCAGGCAGGTTTGTAAGTCACTGCTCTCCTCTGCCTCAGGCTGTTCAGAGCCTCTGGGGACATGCGAGCCAACGGAGACAACTACCTGTATGAAATCCAGCTCTCCTCCATCACCAGCTCTACTAACCCTGCATGCGCTGGTGCCAGCATCTGCCAGGTGAAGGCCAACGACCAGCACTTCAGCAGGAAAGTGGGCACCTCTGACATGACCAAGTACTACATCCAAGGTGACTTGCTGCTTCCTGGTAAAAATGGTTCATGTGCAGCTCTTCAGAAGGGGAGCTTTGCATACTCATCCACAAACCCACTACGTGGGCATCTCAGCTGGATTCCAGAACCAAAGCCCCTTGTGAGATGCTGCTGCCCTGGTGGGCAGAGACAGGGAGACAGGGACATGTAGTATGACTGTGACCTGGCATTATGCGTGCTGCTTCCTTATTTAGAAACTTCTAAGTAGTTAGAGAAGAAGAAGTTTCATGGGAGAGCTGGCTCAGTGGGTAAGGGTGCCTGCTGCCAAGCTTGAGGACCTGAGTTTGATTACTGGGACTCAAAGGGTGAAGGAGAGAACCAACTCCCATAAGTTGTCCTCTGACCTCCAAGCATTCTCCATGATAGGTGTATGGGCATACATGCACACACACACGCTCCGTTGTTTACATACACAGTTTATAATGTTAAAAAAAAGAAGAAGGATTAAAAGGAATAGTGGAGGAATACCACCAAGCTGAATGAGAATAGATGTGGGAAGGTTGTACGCTGGTACCAGAGTCCTTCTCGTTATCACGCAAGTATGTTCTGGAAGGCCACATGTGTCTTTTTTGTTTTCAATAACTCATCTTTCACCATATACCTTTTGTAATTTGTTTTTGAACCATGTGACTATGTTAACGTTTACAATCGTGTTTCCGGGTGATCAAGAGAACGTGAGCTGACAGAGTGAGGTTAGAGCAGGTCCACCCAGTCTCCTTTGTCTCTGACACCAAGGGCTAGTTCAGTGGGTTCCCACAGCTCCACTCCCTTCTGGAAATTTGGTTGAGAGGTCTCAGGATTGACTGGCAGCTGTTGTCCTGTGCCTGCAGTTGATTACAGTGGAGGGTTTAGATTGCAGTCACCCATGACAGGATGTTCATGGGAAGGACTGGGAGTCAGGTGCAGCTCTTCCTCTGGCCTCTCCTGTGGAGCTGTGATGTGTGATGGAGCACTGCTAGCTAGGTGTGCTTCCTGGGCCTTGGTTCGGGACTTCTGGGTTCCTTTGTCTGGGCACAGTTGCTGGTCTCTGGGTGGTCAATCTCACTTTCCAAGTAGAACGAGACCTCCTGGTCAGCCCACCGTAAATCTTACCACTAGCCAAGGATAAGGGCCAGACCTCATGTTAGATGAGGTCAAAATCTTTACTCTGCCTGCTTGGGATGCCAGGTCATTTTTAAAACTGTGCACATGGGACATTGGAAGTATCCACTTGGTGGGTGGTAATGGAGCTGTGGTTGTCTCCTTTTCAGATGGTGATCTGGATGTGGTGTTTACCTCGCCCTCCAAGTGCGGGAAAGATAAGACCAAGTCTGTCTCATCCACCATCTTCTTCCACTGTGACCCTCTGGTGGAGGAAGGGATCCCCGAGTTCAGCCATGAGACTGCTGACTGCCAGTACCTGTTCTCCTGGTACACTGCAGCTGTCTGTCCTCTCAGGTGAGTGTGGCAGCCCGTGTCCCTTTCCTACCACTGTGGAAGGCCAGAGAGCTCTGAAGTGAAGTGAAGTCCTTGTGCTAAGTCCTTGTGCTAAGTCCTCCCGAGCAGAAGGGAAAGTCAGCCTGTGTCCATTCTTTGTGATGTCTTTCTAGTTTTGCCTTTGATGGGGAGAATCCTGAGCCAGAGTACAAGGGACTCTCAGAGCGGAGTCAGGCCGTCGGGGCAGTCCTCAGCCTTCTCCTGGTGGCGCTGATCGGCTGTTTGCTCGCTGTGCTGCTTTATAAGAAGGAGAGAAGGTAAAGTGGGTAGGAGGGGCTGGACTGGGCTAGCAGTTCATCAGCTCTTGGATATGGGCTTGGGTTTTGAGCCTGGCAGCAGCAAACATCTAGGTTCAAAACTCTAAGCAGTGGGTACCACTGCCTTTAAAGGTCTTCCTTTCCATGGCATGGCATGAGATGGCCCAGAACTTTGGCACTGTTCATAGGTGCCGATGTGGTTCAAGCACACACTGGGTGTGCACATCACAGACTGGTGCTGGTGAGTCTTAAGACACATGGACCTTGTGTGAAGTCCAAAGACTGATAAGATATTACAAAAATATGCTCATAAAAGATTCTTACTGATCAGCTGACCCTCCTTCCCCACATCACACAAAGTGAACACTAAGCACCCGCTGAGTGTTAGGTGCACTCTCCTATTGGCCTTGCTTTGCTAGGTGAAGGGCTTGTCATACGACTGTATTTTTGTTTTTCCAGTCAGATTTCTATGTCACCCATTAGAGAGGTCCTGGGCAAGTGGATGAGTGTACAGACTGGAGCCAGCCATGCTCAGAAATGAACTCAGAGGGAGGGATGGGGCTCAGGCAGAGCCATCCTCGCATCTGTGGGGGCCACCGTCAGAGTAGTCTGGGCACACGGAAGGTGTGTTCCTGCTGCTGCTGACCTTGGGAGTCTCAGGTGGAGCAAGACTGGCATTTCTGTGCTGATGCTGAGCCCAGTGGTTCCAGCTGTGCTGTCACAGTTGGTTGTTAGTCATTCCAAATGCCCTGCCCTGGCGTGTATGTGGGACACAGCCCTTAGGAGTTGCACAGACTGGACGTGGGGGCCAGCCAGCTGGGTCCCTTGTCTCTGCTTATTCTTCTATTTACTGTAATTTCCATTTTGACAGGGAAATTGTGATAAACAAGCTGACCAGTTGCTGCAGAAGAAGCTCGGGCGTGTCCTACAAGTACTCAAAGGTATTGTCCACTGAGTGGGGCAGCTGTTCCCTGCAGCACTTCCCAGTGCATGCTGGGAGAGGGGCTTAACAGCGTGGCATTGGGAGGGAAACCTCACTCTAACACCAGTTTTGTGGCCTTCCTGCCTTTGAGTTTCTCTCAGTATGGTTATGGCTGATTTCCTTCACATCGTTTGATAGTCTGTTTCCAAATTTTTGGGAACTCTTAGAAGAAGCCCCGATGATGAAGTCTCTGTGCACCAAGCTTCTGGGTAATTTTTCCGAGACAGACTTTCAAAAGAGGCCAAAGGACACAGATGTGTTTATAGCCCGCAGACATATGTAGGTGGAGTTTTCCTGTCCCACCAGCCACTCCCAGAAAATTTCATGTATTTTATTTTGGTTTTTCAAGACAGGGTTTCTCTGTGTAGTTTTGGTACCTGTCCTGGATCTCACTCTGTAGACCAGGCTGGCCCCGAACTCACAGAGATCCACCTGCCTCTACCTCCTGAGCGCTGGGATTAAAGGTGTGTGCCACCACCGCCCAGCAGAGACTTATTATTATAAATGATTGGCCCCTAGCTTAGGTTTGTTGCTAACTAGCTCTTACAACTTAAATTAACCCATATTTCTTATCTACCCTCTGCCATATGTACCTTCTTTTAGCACGGCACATTCATCTAGCTTCTCTCTGTGTCTCCTCCCGACGCCTCAGACTCCACCCTTCTTCCCTGCATTCTCTCTGCCCCCAAAATCCCGCCTAGCTACAGTGACATATATTCACACAGTGACAGGAATATTCCACAGACATACTGCCAGATCACTTTTTAAAATTAGGTTGAGGCTGGGAAGACAGCTCTGTCGGTACAGTGCTCGCCTTGCAAACCCGAGGACCGGAGTTCGGCCCTCTGGAACCCGGGTTCTTTGTTTTTTAAAAACCAAACCCTGGGCATGGTGAGCCACACTGGAGTGCCAGCACAGGGGCAATTCAAAAGTGGTGGCGCTCTGGGCCTTGCTGGCCAGCCAGCCCAGTCTACTTGGTGATGAGCTCTAGGCCATTGTGAGATGTTGTCACAAAACAAAAAAGCCAAGGTGGATAGCTTCTGAGGAATGACACCCAAGATTTTCCTATGTGTGCACACATATGTGCATACATGTGCACCTGTGCACATTTGAACATACACAAATTAAATTTAAAAATTCGACTTTCTGATACAAACCCTTCCTGTGGCTTCTCTTGCACGTCGGCTGCCCTCTCCTCATTACACAGCTGCCCAGGAGAGCCCCCTCTGCCAGCACTGCTTCTCAGTCACGGGCCATGTCAAGTGCTCTCATCTCAGGTCAGCATAGAAAGGCCCTGGGGTGGGCTGTGTCAGGAGAGCTGGTCAGCAGCAGACGGATGTCTTGGCTGGGTCTCACGGTCTCTGCTGTTGTTCCCTGACAGGTCAGCAAGGAAGAGGAGGCCGATGAGAACGAAACGGAATGGCTGATGGAAGAGATCCAGCAGCCAAACCCAAGACTAGTCAAAGATGGCCAAGAGAATGGGCACATCACCACCAAGACCATGAAAGCAGAAGCTATCACTTCCCTGCGTGGAGATGACCAGGACAGTGAAGATGAAGTCCTGACCATCCCAGAGGTGAAAGTTCACTCAGGTAGAGGAGCCGAGGTAGAAAGCCCACAGCCCATGAGAAACCCACAGCTCAAGGTCCTTAAGGAAAGGGAAGACGATAGAATGGGCCTGGTCCAAGGAGAGATGATCCGAAGAGTGAAGCCTAGACCCGGACAGCACAAGTCACCAACCTCTACCAAGCTCGTGTCCTTCCATGATGACAGCGATGAGGATCTCTTACACATCTAACTCCGCGGTGTCTACAGGAGAATGCAGAGCCACGGAACAGCCAAACACCTCCAACCAAATAAGACTTCAACTTGATGATGCTTCTATCATTTTGCCTTTAACAAAAACTGCTTCAAAGGGAAGAGTTTTTGTAATGGGGGAGAGGATGAGGGAGGTGGGCACCACTCCTTTACAGCCGTTTACAGTCAGTGGAACAAGTGTTGCTTGAATTGGCCAAAGGGCGGTACTTTGTGCCAGGGTTTTGCCCCAGGTCCTCACTTACAAGCATAGCTGCAGTGTGCTTTCAACAGGTGCCAAGGCCACATGCATCTCATAACAGAGGGCTGTGTTTAAAAAACCCTTGCTGCTTTAGACTCTGGGGTGTTCAACCATTTCTATTTAGCATTGTAATTCTCTCCTCCTATTTATTGACTTTGACAATTACTACTCAGGTTTGCAAAGAAAAAACACAAAAAAAATACAAAAAACAAAAACAAAAAAAAAAAGAAAAATTAAAAAAGCCAGTTTTTTCTGCCAGCAGGGATGTAAGGTGATGCTGGCAGTGTGCTGGGGCGGTTGTGTGTGGCTCCTGAACTGGTCCTTGATACACACACTAGTGTAGTGTTCCTCTCCGCTTTCCAGTTTGTAAGGGCACACATGTTCACAGGTCCCCGAGTGCCTAGGTTTGGGAAGGCCCACCTGCTCCGTGCCTCGCATTGTAGCCGCAGCTCTTTGCAAGCATCCTCCTGGGTGTGGCCTTTGCCAGCTGGTGAGTCCCAGCAGCTCACCCAGAGACGGACTTAGTCCATGTGACAGGAGTTGAGGAGACACGGAGACTAGCTGCACCTAGGTTGGGTGGTCGGCCTCATCTCTTCAGGGTCTCACGACACCACCTTTACTGTGCTTTTTCGTTTTTTAAGGGGACAGAGTGTTTATCACCCACTTGACCTATAAGAAGCCTTAATTTGTACAGGGTGACTTACAGACATCATGTGAACCCCAGTGGGCCAGTGTTGTGTGTGGACCTGTGCCCGGGCAGAGTCCCAGGATGGAAGGGCGGCCCGGTGTGGGCTTTTCTTGACGTATTCAGTGACTTCTCACGTTGTAGACTGTACATAGGTGGTATCTATATACTGAAAAGCAAACCACCCTGCAGATTGCTTGGTTTGTGCCGATTTGGCTGGCTTTTTTTTTGATTTAAACATGAGTGTATTTTTAAAATTTGATTTTTCTTTTCATTTTTTTTCAATCAACTTTACTGTATTATTAAGTATTCAATTTCAATAAAAAAAATAATAAATTATTAGCTAGGTGTAAATGATTTCCCCCTCACCCCCCAATATGAAAACTTGCTGAGCTAGTGGCCATTCTGATTGCCTGTTTCTTCTTTCTATCTAAATTGCAAAAGGCATTTGCATTTGGGTTTTGCCTGAGTGTCCTGCAAAGTAGCTACCTACCTTTCCCTAGAGCTGGCCCACTTGTATGTTAAGTCTGTGTCCTTGAGCTTTACCTGGATCTGAGAGCTCTGCTCTCCCAACATAAACCTCTGCACTTCCATCTACCAAAGTGAAACTGCCACTCATTTCCCGTGCCCAGTGAAGCCTTTGTGTGCGGTCCAGTCCAGTCCTGAGTAAATTCATCAGTCTCTGTCTTAACTGAGAGTTGACTTAGAAGCAGAAAGCTGACCTTAGTTGTTCCTTCATAGTCATTGTTTTGCTGTCTGAAGTTTCTGTTGACCAGGTGAAGATACTAGACATTATTCATGTGTTTTAAGTAGTACATTTGTGATGGGAAGAAGTCTTGGGTGTCCCACTCGAATGTCTAGGATGTGAATCGTCTGTGTCCAGTGTATGTGTTCTCTGTACACTACTCATACACCTCGTAGTCAGTGGCCATGTCATTTATCAGATCAACCCTTCAATGCTATGGCACGCATATACAAACTGCCCCCCATACCCTTTTTGAGACAGCAGCCCATCTAGTGGAGGCTAGAATTTGCTCTGTAGCCACAGATGACCTTGAACCTCTGATTCTTTAGGATCCTGCCTCCACCTGAGTGCTGGGATTATAGATGTGTGCTACCATGCTCGTGTCTTGTGGTATTAGGGATCAACCCAGGGCTCTGTGGTATGAGGCAAGATCTGCCACTGAGCTATATCTCTAGCCCATTCCTCGGGCATTCTATCTGGGCTGTGTTCTAGCCATTCTCCCCTCCGCTCCATACACGGGCATTTGCAGAGGCCCGTTGGTAAGCTCGGTAGTGGAGAAGGATATTGGCTTTCCTGACTCCTGCCTTGTGGGCTTAGCTCTGGCCCTCAGCAGGGCAGAGCGGGTGCTAAGAGGTATGGATGCTTTTGCCCCGCCTCCTCCCTCCAGCCTTGGAGGATATAGATCAATGATCCTTGCCCGCTTTTACAAGATCTTTTAGCAAAACCTGCCTGACAGCAAATAAGAGGAATTCAAATCTTTTCAGAGAAAGGATTTTATTGGTCAGGATACTGCCTTTTGAGGGATGGAAGTCTGGGATCAAGTCGGGTTTATTAACAGGTGAAATCAATACGATACACTTGCAGTACAGAGCAAAGCTGTGACAATGACACTGATTTCTGATGCTCCTCTAGTCCCTAAAGGGCAATGGAAAAGGTCCGGGGAAGGCCACGAAGCTGTGGCTTCAGCAAGCCCTCCACAGTCCAAGAGAGCACACCTGCGCACCTTGGCTTTTTATCTGGTTCATCTCTCCAGAGAAGACTGCCCATTGGACCAAGCTGCCCATTATAACTGGCTAGTGGGCCGGCGTCAATAATTCCCACAATAACTGCCTTTATATTTTATTTTGCTTTTAGCAAGGTTTTCTGTGCCTCTTTTTTGAGTGTTGAACGCTGATGGCATGAGTGGGCATTTAAGGAAGATGCAGGCAAACCCTTGCTGAGGAAATCATGGAGGAGCGGAAATGAGTTGTTATTGTAAACCCTGGTTTCAGCCACTAAACAGCATTATACAGCCCTTGGGAAGGGTGCAGTCACCTTGTTAGAATACCTGCAGATGAAGGTCAAAAACCCAGAGCCCATTGGTCCCTTCTGCTCCATCTTGGGAATCATGGCCCTCAGACTCGGTTGGGAACATGACTTTCTAGAAGCCCCATTTCAGCCCCTGAGGAGTCCTAGATCTTAGGCTGCCCACGTCCTGTTGTGTGCCTGTCTGGCCAGGGCTTCTCTGTTCACCTCTCACCCTGGACCTGAGCCTCCTGTGGGTTCTGGCCATAGTCACGCCAGATCAGGACCATGTAGTCACATGGCTCGAGGGAGCAGGAAAGGTGTTCATCGGAGGCACCGTGCTCACACTGGTTTGTGTAGAATGGAGCTGCCTTTGCATGTAGCCCTGGGAGGGTCAAGCAGCTGCTGGGGCAGTCTCAGCCATAGTTTCAGAAGCTGCCTGGTACAGATGGGGAAGTTGATGATGGAGCCAGTGATGCACACACTATACAGGAGAAGGGAGGAAGGCCCTTGCCTTTGGCATCTGACGTCCTTTTTTTTAACAGCACACATGCAATCTGATCACACAAGATAAAGAATGCCTTCTCTCAGTCCTTTGAGATGAAGTTGTGTCCCTGACTGTCACCTGAACCTATCATTCCTAGAGTGAGTGTGAGCATGTTACACTGTGGAAGCACTAAGGCTGGAGTCCTGTGTGTGCGTGCGTGTGTGTGGGGGGGGTGTTTGAGGGTGAGGTTTGGCCTTCGTCACAGTGAGGGAGCGGAGACGGTGCTCACTGCTGCAACCAGATGCCTCATCTCTTTAGTTGCCTTCAGTCTGGAAAGTTCTTAAACTCTTACAACCTGCCCAGGAGTTCTGCTCCTCACCCTGCTCAGACTCAGTCTACCACAGCACATAAACCTTAAAAGCCAGGTGTGTAATCCTGTTGCTGGGAAGGTGCAGGCAGAGAGATGCTTGGGGCTGGCTGGGTGAGCCGGTCTGTGTTCACTGAGACACCCTGTCTATAAATAAAATTAGTAAGGTGGAGAGTGATAGAGAAAGACGCCCACCGTTGAGCTCCGGTCACCGGGTGCACATGTGAAAACACACTTAGACACATGGGTTCAACAAACAAAAACTGAAGAAACTGGGTGTGGCGGTCCTCGTCTGTCATCTAGCACTCAGGGCTGAGGAACTAGTTTCACAAGTTCTAGGTCAACCTCAGTTACACGCACAGCAAGTTTGAGGAGCGCCTTGGTCACATCAGACTATTTCAGAACAAGCAGCAACAGCAGAAACGTGGGGAAAAATGACAGGACAAAAAAGGGAGACTGCTCACCCCAGGGATCGCTGGGCGGGCCGGAAGCCTGTTTGCCACTTCCTGCTGAGTCATTGCTGACTTTTCCCAGCATAGGTGTCCCCCAGATCCTACCACTAGTCCTTTTTCAGGACTAGGTCACCCCCATTTTATTAGGGGCTGACCTAGGAAGCTCGCCTGGATTCCCTAGGTCATATCTAGATCACCCTAGGAAGCCAGTACTTCATAGGACCCAGGCTTGTCCTCAAACCTGGCTTCTCCCTTTCCGGGTGAACCCAGCCTCTGTTCTTTGTGGGAGTCCACAGAAGTTTCCTTGTGAGATCTGAGTTTGCCTGACACAGCAGGGCTGCATAACGGGATGGTTTGATCACGGGCAAGGTCGCCAGGTGGTTGGAAGGGTCTGCACTTGGCTGTGCCTGGGGGGAGGTCTTTTGCTCCTCCTGTTGGCATTCCTTTAAAAGCCCGTTGCCAGAGACAGTCAGGGCCTGATGGATAAGGATCCAGGCCCTCCCTAGGCTGTTCTATGTTTCTGTCTCTCTCTAGCAGTATTTTTATCTAATATTTCCTGCTGCTCCTGCTCAAAAGTACCCTGGGGGAAAGTAGGGGTGGGATGGCCCCCCACAGCCCTTGTTCCTGTAGCTGCTTCAACTCTCGTCCCTTCCTTGGCTCCAGGAGGTACAAGCACCTGGGGTCCACTTTCCTACAGGCGGAAAGCACCCACATGGAATTTGTGTCTAGTTGGACATTAGGTGAGTTGAGCTGATGCATAGACTGTTTTGGAAAATGGGTCACTGGTGTCTGGTGAATTGATTTATTGAGACATAACGTGATTCCTCAGAGCAGGTGACCTGTGATCTTAGTCTGTTTGCATATAACAAAACACTAGAAGACTAATAGTTTCTAAAGGAAACAAGTTAATTTGGACTCACAGTAGAGGCTGAAAAAGTTCAAGAATATTGAGCTGGTGTGACCCCATGCTGCTCACTCATGCCAGAAAGAAGAGCCCGTGGGCACGTGAAAGAGAGGGGACAAAGGGTACTGGATGCCGTGTGGTAGCTTGTTCTTGGAGTAAGCTAAGCAGGTTTCTTGGGGATGACCTTAATCCAACAGTTCTCGATATGTGATTGAGACTCCCAGAGTGTGTGTGTGTGTGTGTGTGTGTGTGTGTGTGTGTGAAATGACCCTAAGATTGTTGGAAAACACAGATATTTACATTACAATTCATAAGAACGAAATTACAGTTATGAAGTAGCAACAACAATTTTGCGGTTGGTGGTTGCCACAGCGTGAGAAACTGTGAGGGGTTGAAGCATTAGGAAGGTCAGGAACCACTGCCTTAATCCCTTCATGGGGGTGGAGAACCAATACCCACTATGTCTTAAAGGTCCTGCCACACCTCGATACCATTAACAGTTAAAATTCTATCTGAACTTTGGCAGAAGAACACATCCAAACCACAGCGTCTGCCCTTCTGGCTTTGGGGTCTCATCTACAACATGGGGTTAACCTGGGAATTCATCAGTGCATGGGTCCCTCTCAGGAAGGAGTCTTGCAATTTAAACTGCCTGGGCTATCTGGACATTTGCATGTGGACTGGAACCACGGACCGAGGTAAAGATAAAGAGAACCACATAGGCTAAGAAAGAACCCCCTGGTCCCTGGTCCAAATAGAAGAAAGGCCTGAGCCAGCAGAATGAATGGGAAGCACAGCTCCCCTTCCGACCAGAGCCGAGAATATGCATGGATAAGTGAAAGGTGGGCATGGGGCCCAGTGTGGTGGGAGGGGATGTGGGGATGGTGAGGGATGCTGGTTTCTATTCTCTTCTAGTGTGTTCCAAGTGGGACCTTTGTACCTTGGCAAGTCCACAGACATATGAGGGCACCTCTCGGGGAAGTGAACATCTTGGGGGCTCAGAGAAGACAATTGCCCTGCTTGGAGTTGATCGCTTGACCTTTCTTTGGGGTGGGACTTGCATGTGTGTTGCTAGAGTTTTTCCCAGTCCTGCTTGGCCCTCGGTCAGGACAAATCTCTTTCACCTGCCAGGCCCGCAGCTGTTCAAACCCAACCAAGTAAACACACTTATATTGCTTATAAACTGTATGACCGCAGCAGGCTTCTTGTTATCTAGTTCTTATATCCTAAATTAACCCATTTCTATTAATCTATAAGTTGCCACATGGCTTGTGGCTTACCAGTATCTTTTACATGTTGCTTGTCATGGCAGCGGCTGGCAGCGTCTCTCTGACTCAGCTTTCCACTTCCCAGAACTCTCCTCTCTCCTTGTCCTGCCTATACTGCCTGCCTGGCTACTGGCCAATCAGTGTTTTATTTATTAACCAATCAGAGCAACACATTTAACATACAGAACATCCCACAGCACTTCCCCCCCCTTTTTTTTTCAAAAAGGAAGGTCATCAAAGGCCCCAGAAGGATACAATATTATCTAAGAAACGGAAGAAGGACACACTGAGTAGCCTGTGGGGCTGTTTGCTCAGTGTTCCTGTGTGCATGTGTAGGGCTGTGTTACTTCTGTGGGTGTGATAGTATACCATGGCCAAAAGTAATTTAAGGAAGCAAGAGTTTATTTTGGCTTATGGTTGCAAAGGGATAGAGTCCTTCATGATAGGAAAGGCATGGTGGTGGGAGCTGGGAGCTGGCTGGTCACATTTTCATCTACAGGGGATGGGGTGGTGGTGGTGGTGGGGTGGGGAGAGAGAGAGAACAGAGTGAGCACATGTGCCAACACACAGGAAGTGAGGTGAGACTATAGACCCTCAAACCCCACCCCTAGTGACATACTCTCCCCAGCAATGCTCCACCTTCTAAAGGTTCCATAACCTCCCCAAACTGCACCGCCAGCAGGGAACCAAGGGTTCACATGCATGCCCCTATGGGAGATAGTTCTCATTTAAGCCACCACCACATTTAGCCTCTGACATCCATGTGTTCATGGTCATATCATAATGCAAAATACTTGTAAACTTCAAAAGTCCCCATAGTCATTAACAATCTCAACACTTCAAAAGTTCAGTCTCTTCTGAGACTTAAGGCAATTTCTTAGAAGTGATCCCCTAAAAAAGAAAAAAAAAAGCAACAGATCTTATACTTCCCACAGACAATGGCACGGGTATACATTCCCACTAGGGGGAAGTAAAGTGAGGAAAGATTGGACCAAGGCCAAACAAACAAACAGGGAAAAAAAAAACAACAAAAAAACAAATCCTGTACATCTTCATCTACTATCTGGGGCTTCAGTTTCAAAGGGTTCAGATGGCTCCTTTCCAAGGCTGCCTGTACATACATCTCTCTTGGGCTGGTTCCACTCCTTGTACCAAGCTCTGATTGGCAGATGTTTCATGCCTCTGCCATCTCCAACATCTTGGGGTCTCCACCACAACCCAGGCTTCACCTTCACAGCTTCAGGCAATGGTTTCTCCCTGCCTCCTTGAAGAGATGCAGGCCCAGCCACAAGCTGCCTTGGCTACCTGAAACCATGGAGGAAGAACCTATGGCTCCCTTAATCTGGCATTTTTTTTTTTAACCTCCAAAACTGTTGCCATGTGGACAACTAACTGCTGGATGTGGCTGCCAGCTTGGTGTTAGGCCATGGTTGTGTCAATGCATCAGCTTTTGTATGTAGTTGCTTTCTAGTTGGGGTGTGGAAGGCATTAGGGCAGACAATGGAGGCCCAGCTCATGCGGTTTCAGAGAGGAACAAGGACTCT
Organism: Peromyscus nudipes; assembly: GCA_902168325.1. Taxonomy (NCBI): domain Eukaryota; kingdom Metazoa; phylum Chordata; class Mammalia; order Rodentia; family Cricetidae; genus Peromyscus; species Peromyscus nudipes. The sequence goes on along the minus strand of CABHPH010161867.1, from coordinate 40,434 downwards.
GTTAGCAGCTGATCTAGAGACCATTCCTGTGATACTTTAGTGAAGAACTGGCTGCATTCTACCCATGGTCTGAGAAACTGCTGTGGGATATCTGTCTATATGTTGTGAATATGTGTGGCTCCCATTGGCTAATAAATAAAGCTGTTCTGGCCTATGACAAGGCAGCTTAAGGCAGGCGGGAAATCCAAGCAGAGATAGGGAGAGAAGGAAGGAGAGTAGGGAGAGACACCTGGCCGAGGCCCAAGGAGCAGCAAGATGCTAGCAGACCGGTAATGCCATGGGCCATGTAGCAAAACATAGATTAATGGAAACGGGTTAATTTAAGATGAAAGAGCTAGCTAGCAAGAAGCCTGCCATAGGCCATACAATTGGTAATTAATATTAAGCCTCTGAGTGATTATTTTATAAGTGGCCATGGACTAGGGGGCTGGGAGGGACCAGAGAAAACTCTGGCTACATAAAGCTGAATTAGAGAGTAATGGACTAACTTCTTTGGTGGAGGAAATGTCAAGCTAGCACAGCCCTGGCTGAGTCTACAGCTTGGTTACTGCTGCTGATCCTTTTGTAGCTCCACAAATAATTAAGAGCAACATACGGGGCTGAAAGAAAGGAAAAAATGTGCAGTTCGGAGGTGAAAAGAGCAATTGGGAAGTTGAAGGCTGCAATGAAGTCCAAGGCTGAGAGAGAGACTGTGACCTTAACCCTGAGATTGGCACCACCGAAGAGAGGCCTCCTCTACTGCGGAGACAATAGGAAAAAGGTGCCTTTGGGCAAGAACCAGTCCAGCTAAAGCTCTGTGACAAAGTGTCCAAATGCATGGACCTTTGGTGGTGTTTCTCATTTAAACCATCACAGTGACCTGCTCCTACTGTTATGTGCCCTCCTAGAGCCCAAAATACATGTGTATGTACGTTGTGTATGTACGATTGTACATACACTCACACACTTAATTTTTAAACTTCACTTACATTTTAAGCTTTGTTTAACATTTTTCCTCTTTCTGAGACAAGGTCTTATGTATCCCAGGTTGGCCTCAAATACACTATGAGTGGTGATGATCTTGAATTTCTGATCATCCTTCCTCCACCTCCTCAGTTACAGGCATGAGTCCCCAGCCTTGGTTTGTGAGGTACTGGGGACTGAACCCAGGACTCCATGCATGCTTGGCAAACCCTCTGCTAGCTGAGGTACATCCCTGGCCCTAAGGTTAATTAGTCCTTGAATATTGTAAATTATATAATTTGAGCAATGTATGCTGGCTAGTTTTACATCAACTTGATACAGGCTAGAGTCATCTGAAAGGAGGGAGCCTCAATTGAGAAAATGCCTCCATAAGATCAGGCTGCGGGCAAGCCATAATTTTAACTAGTGATGGATGTTAGAGGGTTCAGTCCATTGTGGGTGAGGCCACCCCTGGCTGGTGGTCCTGAGTTCTATAAGAACTCAGGCCGAGCAAGCCATGATGAGCAAGCCAGTAAGCAGCTCCCCTCCATGGCCTCTGCATCAGCTCCTGCCTCTAGCTCCTGCCCTGTTTGAGTTCCTGCCCTGACTTCCTTCAGTGATGGACTATGAATGTGGAAATGCAAGGCTTCCTTTCCTCCCCAACTTTTCTTTTGGTCATGGTATTTCATCACAGCAATAGTAACCCTAACTAAGACAAGTTGGTACCAAGATAGTGGGGTATTGCTGTGACAGACCTGACCATGTTGTTTTGGCAGGATTGTGGAAGGACTCTGGGACTTTAGGTTAGAAAAGCCACTGAGTGTTGAGAGCTCAGTGGGCTGTTCTGTGGGAGCACGGGAGATAAGAACGTTGAGAACAGTGTAGACGATGGAGGCCTGGCAGGTGAAGTGTCAGAGGGAAGCAAAGACTCTACCAGGCTTTTTGTGTGAAGAATCTGTGGTTCTGGTTTGCTGGAGCTGAAGAATCGGTCGCGATTAACAAGAGACCAGAAACACCAAAGTAAAACCTTTACTGGGAAAATGATGCTGGCCAGCTGGAGCTAAGAAATTAGTGGTGGTTAAGAACAGACCAGCGTCATTGAGGTGAAATCTTCTAGGAAGTGTTTCCTCAGGGTCAGCACACAGAAGCTGTGTTCCAGAGATGGCCAAGGTTGTACCTTGCACTGGAAGCCAAACTTGGTAATCTATGAGTCACCCAGGTGGTAGTGGTTTTGAAGGCATGAAGGAATCATGGAGAGCAGCTGAGGCTCGGCACTGTGAGAGGCCAGGAGAGGCCACTGGTGAAGGTGCAGCCTCAATAGCAGTTGAAGGCCAAGGAGTAAAGGCGCCATGCAGAGAAGTCGAGTCGTGGCATCATGAAGAGAGCCTATGCGAGGCTACTGGTGAAAGTGCAGCCCGGTTGCAGCAGGGACCCCAGCATTCTGGAGATGCCAGAGCCATGGGATGATCAACATGAACAGCAGCAGTGATGGAGTGGAGCCAGCTGGAGCCTAGAGGATAAGCTGTGTGTGCTGCAGAGGACGGAGCTGGAGAAGTGACCCAAGCCCCTCGTAGGAGTCCAGAAGATGGTGAATGGATCCCAGACATTGGACATTGAGTTGTTTACAGATAGAGTTTGGTTTTGCTTTGTTCAGATTGTGACTGTGCCTGATTCTTCCCTCTTGAAATAAGAAAGTATTTAACTTATTTTTTTATTTTGTAGAAGCCCACAGTTGAGAGACATTGGATTTTAAAGAAGACTGGATATTTATTTTTAAATATAATATTTTTATTGATTAGTTGGGAATTTCACAGCATGGACCCTGACCATATTCACTTCCCAATCCTTCCAGGTCTGTCTCCCAACCCTTGTAGTTCCCCCGCCAAAGGAAACAAACAAACAAAAAACAAGTCCAATTTGTGTTGTCCACATACTCAGTGGAGCATGGCCAAACTTTCAGCAGCCAGCCCCCTAAAGAAAACTGAGTCTTTCCACACCAGCAGCCCTGCGGAGACCATCAGTTGTACATAGATACATTGCAGCATCCTTACCACAATTTTTAAGAGTCCTGTTTGATGGCTTTCTGTCTAGGCTGTTACTCTTTTGGGGGTGAATGGGATGAGGGGGATAGGGGTAGGGGTTGCCACAGAAGCCTTCTAGATCCCTCTTCCTCAACTGTGGGTCTGCAGTTATCAGTTCCACTGCAAAAGTAGCTCCCTTCCCCTCTACAGTCAGCGGGAGCATGGATCGGGGACTTCCTCATGGTCTCCAGCGTCAGCACGTGCCATGGACCTCAGCATGGGGACTGAACATTTAAAGAGACTGAATTTTGAAAGTGTTTGAGCTTTTAAAGAGAGAGGAGGCCCTGAGCCTACCTGACTGCTGGCAGGATTCAGTTCCTGTGGTTGAGGGCTGAGGGTCTCAGTTGCTCACTGGTCATCATCTGTGGGCCCTTAGTCCTTACCTCTCTGGTGCACGGGCTTCTCAACAAGACTACTTGCTTCCTGAGGCCCACAAAGGAGAGAGAATCCCGGAAGGTGGGACAGCCAATCTCATGTGATGCGATCACAGAGGCATTATCCTTGGCATTTGCCATTTGATCTATTAGAAGGGAACCATTGGCTCTGCTCAAGGCCACTTAACAGTGGCCCGACATCCCTGCAAAGTGACAGTCCTTAATTAACTTTTGAGACAAGCTCTCCTGGAGCCCAGGCCGATCCCAAACTTGGCTGTATAGCCAAGAATGGCCTTGAACTTCTGGTCTCTTGGCTGCTGGGATTACAGATGTGCACTACCACATCTGGTTTATGTGCTGCTGGGGATTGAGCCCAGGGCTTCAGAGATGCCAGGTAAGCGCTCTACCACCTGACATGCCCACAGAAGGCTCACTGATAGATATGCTCTTCAGAAGGTTCTGAGAGACAGAGGGTGCTCAAGCCTGCTTGCCTGCTCCCTCCTCCCAGGACTGAGCCCTGGCACACCTCCCAGAAGAGCAAACAAGGCTTGGGGCAAGCCTGGTGTACTCCCTGCCCTGTATCATGGGGCAAAAGGTTATTTCTGGTTGGTTGCCTTCCAGATGTATCATGCTTGGACAGCAACTTGATTTCAAACCACCTCAGTTCCAAGGACTTTAAATGAGACGCCTCATGAAACCCGGTGGCAGTCCAGAGCAGGTCTGGCTTAATTGGTGAGGGCACTACCCAGCCATGCCCACTGTGGACGATGTCCTGGAGCAGGTTGGAGAGTTTGGATGGTTCCAGAAGCAAGCCTTCCTGTTGCTGTGCCTCATCTCTGCTTCCTTAGCTCCCATCTATGTGGGCATCATCTTCCTGGGCTTCACTCCTGATCATTATTGCCAGAGCCCTGGGGTGGCCGAGCTGAGCCAGCGATGTGGCTGGAGCCTAGCAGAGGAGATGAACTACACCGTGCCAGGCCTGGGGTCTGCGGACGAGGCCTCCTTCCTCAGCCAGTGCATGCAGTATGAGGTGGACTGGAACCAGAGCACCCTTGGCTGCGTGGACCCACTGTCCAGCCTGGTTGCCAACAGGAGCCACTTGCCACTGAGCCCCTGCCAGCATGGCTGGGTATACGACACTCCCGGCTCCTCCATCGTCACTGAGGTACTAATGGGTTCTGTATTTTGGGTAATGTAGAGACTGAAAGCAAATCCTGGGTGGTTCAGTGTCTTTTCAGACAGGAAAAGGAGGTCCAATTTCCTGTATGCTGTACAGTAGCCGGCTCTGCCCTGACCTCTGTGTTCTTCCCAACAATTGGGTACTAGAGGGGACACTGAGGCACAAGGTGCTATGTGGGGGGCCTGCTTTTTTAATTTACTTTACATGTACCATGTATGTGGGTATGTGTATGTGTGTGTGTGTGTGTGTGTGTGTGTGTGTGTGGTATAAGTGTTGAAAGTCAGAAGACAACTTGTAGGAGTTCCCTCCTTCCACCCTGTGGGTCCCAGGGACTGAACTCAGGCCATCAGGCTCGGCAGCAGGCACCTGTATCTTTTGATATCTCACAGCCCAAACGGGTGCCTTTTCTCCTGTAACTTGCTGACTCATCTCAGAGTCTGCAGTCTTCACTGAGTGCCCTGCTCCCCTGTAGTGGGTGTTGTGGAATCCCCTCTTCTCTTTCCGTGGTGACAAGTGGCCTAAACAATGGCCATTGGGAGAGTATGGGAATCATCTTGGCTCGGGTCAGACTATGTGATACCAGCTCTTATTAGCTGAATATGTCTGGGTAAGATACTTGGCTTCTCTGAGCCTTGGTTTCCCCATAGGCAAGCAGGATTACAATAATTTCACCTTCTGTAAGGATGAGCTGAGAACTGGGAAGGTGATCACCAAACACAAACAGAATCATACTGTTTGTGGCCTGGGAGTTGCTGTGATGATATCCGAGAGCCCTGACAACATCGTTTAGTTGACTCTTTGTGCACTTGGTTTTGACAGTCTTTGTTTGTTTGTTTGTTTTGAGACAGGGTCTCACTATGTAGCCCTGCTTAGCCTGGAACTTCCCTTTTTGTAGATCAGGCTGGCCTTGAACTCACAGAGATCCTCTTGCCTCTGTCTCCCAAGTGCTGGGATTACAGGTGCTTCTACACCCCCACATAGTTTATGTGGTCCTGGGACTGGAACCCAGAAGGCCTCATGCATACGATGCGATTACTCTACCAGCTGAGTTACATTCCCTATGCCCGCCTGAATTCTTTTCTCAGCCTCCTTGTCATCTCTCACCTCTTGTGAAGCCTTCAACCCTAACACCATCTTGATTCTGAGCCGCCCACCCAGTCTAGACAGAACTGCTACTCTATCTAAACAGACCGAACTCTTTCATTTGGCATTAGGGTAGGGTTGCTATGTTTAGCAATAAAAATAGAGCATTCCCAGTTAAATTTGAGATAAACACAGCTGTTTCTATGTAGCACAGGCTAGCCTCAAACTCACAGTGATCCCCTTGCCTCAGGCTTCCAAATGGTAGGAATGAAGGTCCGAACTGCCATACCCGGCTAACATCTACATATATCATGTCTCTGGGTGACATGAGATTCCATGTTAAAAAACAAAACAACCCACAAGAAGATAAAAAAGTAAATGGCTTGAGAAACGTCATTCAACATGGGCGTTGTGGGACAGAAAGATAGGATGTAAGGGGTATAGACCCTGTGTGGGTTTATGAGCAGTGTCTAATTTAAGGGTTCTGGCTAAGGAAGAAGGATGGGGAACTTCGGAAGACGGGATAGGAACCCAGAAGACGTGGCCACCTGGGCAGGGGTGGTGCCCTGCAGTGTCAGGGCCAGAGAGGAGGGAACAGATGCAAGAGGCCAGAGCGACTTGAGGAAGAGTTGGCGATCCACACATACAGGGAGGTTTCAGTGACCCCCAAACTAAAGCTCGGTGAAGACACTGAAGTGTGTAGTGGTGTCCAGAGGGACAGTGAGGGCCCAGCTTAGAAGAAAGAGCGCTGCACTGGGCTGAGTTTGAAACTCAGTGGTGTCCGTCTGGAAACATTCAAGGGTGATAAGAAACCCAGCTGTGAGGGCTGGGCACATAAACAATGACTCATCTGGTAAACTGCCTACTGTGTGGTCATGAAGACCCCTGTGTACACCTAGGATTTGAGATTGGATACCCAGAGCTCCTGGTGAAAGCCAGTTATGGTAGCACATACCTGTATGGCCATCGCTCCAGGGGAGAGATGGGAAGTGGAGACCAAAGAACCCTCCAGACCTTGTGGGCTGGCTAGCCTGGGTATGCAATGGCCAAGCAACAAAGAGAGCTGAGATGATTCAGCTGGTAGAGGCCCTCGCTACCAAGCCTGACTACCTGAGCTCAGTCCTTGGAACTCATATGACAGGAGAGGACCAACTCCTGCAAGTTGTCCTCTGATGTACGCACACACACACACACAATACAAAAAAGAGAGAGGCCCTGTCTTAAACAAGGCGGAAGGTAAGGGCTGACATTCAAGATGTCTGACTTCAACACATACACTATGGCATGTGCATACCTGTAATCACACACATGTGCACACACACCATGCATGTGTACACTCATTTCACACACAAAAGGATAAATGAGGTGGAAATTGATGGAGGAAGATACTTAGTGTTGACCTCTGTCCTCTGTGTGCAGGTACACACACGCGCACATGTACGCACAAGTCCATGCACGTGTGACACGCACATGTGCAGACACAAAAGAAACTCAGCTGTGGCAGGGCAGGAGGGCAGTGGAGACTGGCTCCTGGACAGGGGCTCTCTCCCATTTATCTCTCCCTTCCAACTGCTTTCAAACCACCCTTGCCTCACCACGTATCCCTAACCAGAGACCAGGAGCTAAGTGCAGTTACTCATTTCTGCGGAACTAATTTTTAACTTGCTGTCGCCTTGGACATTGGAACTTGCTTTGGGGAGGAAGGGGAGTGATCTTTGTTTAGGTCTCACCCCAAGGCTGGGGGTTGGGATCTTGAGCCCCCCCTCCCCCTGGGGAGGGGGAAGGAATAAGATCTTGCTTAGCTTTTGCTGCCCTCACCGGCTTTGTGAGCCCCAGCTTCACCACAGCCCACGCACCAAGCTAGAGAGAGCCACTGACCCCAGCCGCTGTGGGCATTGAGCAATCGGAAGCAGCCTTTGGACAGAAGTGAGCTGAGGTGGCCACACTGGTGCTTCCCAGACTTATTTGCATTTGTGATACACTGAGGCAGAACCCACAGAAGAAGGGTGTTCGAACAAGGGCCCTGGGTGACTCTGATGAGGCAAACTGTGAAGACTTTTCTGCACACTGGAAAAGTTGCCTAGTCCTGGGGCAACTCCAGTGGGCTTAGCAAATAGGCCCAGGAACCCCCACCCTCTCTATTCTTGCCCTTTGTGCAGGCCCAGGCTCTCTGTAGGGTCATGAATGGGCCTAGGGTGCAATGGATGGGTGGAGTTTGGAGTGAGGGAATCTGGACACGGATACTGGACAAGTTTGGGGGAGTGTTGGTCCTCAGTGGCATTGGGAGTTGAGACTGAGTCAAGATGGGCCGGCTTCCTCTGCTACGGCAGCTGTCTGGCTCCACACACAGTCCCAGGGTAGAGTGGCCATCTCCACCTGTGAGGAAGGGAACAGAACGTCCCACAGCAACACTAACTTGCAAAGATCAGATGGAAAGCCAACAGTGGCCAAGAAGGGATCACATTGAGACCTAGGGGCAGCAGTCCCATGGGCCTCCCCTGCCCTGTGACTTTAGTGACAGACAGAACATTGTCATGGGACAGAGAGTGGAGCTACAGAGGCACAGTTGGGTGGATGAAGATATGGGGCCTTGGATGCCCAGGTGACACCCAGGACTGATCTGTCCCAGTGTGTCCTATCGATAGAGCACAAGACAAATAGGAGACCTGGAGAACTCAGGGCCTCAGAGGGACACACTGAATGTGTCTGGGAGACATGTGCCTCACGAAGCCATGTGTTAGGCTGGGCTAGGTAGAGAGAATCAGAGTGCCACTGTCTAGGGGCCTTGTCACCTTCCCAGGGCAGCAGATAGTGTCTGGGCACAGGTGGGCAGATACCAAGGCTGCCATTTTTTCCTGGCAATGCATGATCTCATTTGTCTTTCAGAAAAATGAGGGGTTGTGTCAAAGAATGCACAGGCTAGTCACATAGACTTCAGCCAGCTGAGTATCCTGACTCTAAGACTCAGTGTTTGACCTTGCGACGGGTCAAGGGTATAGAATCACCGGATAGCTAATAAAAGCTTAGCATTTAAGTTAAAAGGATCCATCATTTACCTATTCCTGACCTCCAGAGCTCACGGCAGCTGTGGAGGGATACAGCAGGAATGCTTCAGACTGGGAAACCGGGGGTTCAAGTTGCTAAGTGACTTGATGCTGCCGTACCCCATAGTGTTGCTCCAGGCTGCCAGAGCAGAGCAAAGCAACGGGGGTTGCAGGCTGGTAAGAAGAGCTGTGCCAGCACCGGGGATGGCCAGAGGCCCCATCCAGCCCTAGTGCCCAGCCTCCTGGAGTCTGACCTGTCTGCCCCACGCAGCTCTGAAGAGAAAGTGAGCTGCTGTACACAGGCCTCGAGCCCTGCTCAGAATGTGCCTGTGCTTTTGGCCAGGAAGGTCCTTCCCCTGCCTCTCTCCCTTCAGACCTCCAAATAGAGGAGCACATCTAGGGCTATCCTTCTTCCCTGTCTCCTACTTAATTCCACCCCTAGTTCTTGACATGTAGGCTCCCCACACTCTCAGGCTCTATCCCATGAAGCCAGCTCCCCCTCTGTCTGGGCCCTTCTGTTCCCTTGCCACCCACAGCTCCTTTAGTACTAGAGTTCAATTAAGATACTAACACAATATCTACATGCTCTGAAAAACAAGACTTTTTTGTTTGAGACAGGGGAGCCCAGACCAGCCTTGAACTTACTATGTAGCTGAGGATAACCTTGAACTCCTAATCCTTCCTGTTTATTCTCCTCCAGTACTGATGTCACAGACATGGGCCACTATGCCTGACTTTACATTTCTTTTGTTACATATCTTTGTCCTGGGTTATATTCGCGCGCGCGCACGCGCGCGCGCGTGTGTGTGTGTGTGTGTGTGTGTGTGTGTGTGTGTGTGTATGTATGTATGTACATGCACAGGTGCTTGCCAATGGAGGCTAGAGGTTGACACTGAGTGTCTTCCCTCCAGCACTTTTCATATTGTTTTGTGAGATGGGGTCCGTCTCTGCATGTAGAGCTCTATATTTTGATTAGCTTGACTGCTCAGGAAGACCCTGGGAGACACTCATCTCCTTCACCCAGCATTAGGGTTACAAGCGTATGCTGCACCCAGTTTTTGTTTTTGTTTTTTTTTAGACAGGGTTTCTCTTTGTAGCCCTGGCTGTCCTGGAACTCACTCAGTAGACCAGGCTGGACTTGAACTCTGAGATCTGAGATCCCCCTGCCTCTGCCTCCCCAGCGCTGGGATTAAAGGTGTGTGCCACCACCGCCCGGCATGTACCCAGCTTTTTACATGGGAGCTGGGGGTCTGAACTCTGGTCTTCACGCTTGCACATTTTACCCACTGAGCCACCTCCCTAGCTCCTGGTTGTATTTCTCTGTGGAGAGCTTTCTTGGCAGCTACAAACTCCTCGGAGGATGTTTGTCTGTTCTTGCTCCTTTTAGAGTGATGCTTTGTCAGCCAACTACCAATGGCAAAGCCAACAACAGCTATCTTCACAGACACCAGGGTGTCGGGAAGAAACTGGGCATGGCGGTGCCAGACCGATGTTGTTTCCTGCGTCTTGGGAACTTGTGTCAGACACAACTGATCCAGCCTTCAGGGGGTGGGGGTGGGATGAACTTCCGTGGGGCAGTTTGCTTGGTCTGGCAGAGGATGGGAATGGGCCTCTGGCTTTCCCATGAGTCTCACTTTTGTTCTGTCTCCACCGCTGGCTGCAGTTTAACCTGGTGTGTGGAGACTCCTGGAAGGTCGACCTTTTCCAGTCCTGTGTGAACCTGGGCTTCTTCCTCGGCTCCCTGGTTGTGGGTTACATCGCGGACAGGTATGTGAAGGCGGTCCATTTGAGCCAGCCTTTGGGGAGCGGCCAGTGGTGAGGAGTGTGGTTGGCCGGGATCGATTTCCAAGGGTGGTGCAGACAAGACCGGACAGTAGGGGCTTCGTGCTGCTGGGAGTGGCGGCAGAGGAGCCCGGCAGCTGTGGAATGGGCGTGCAAACGGGGGAGAGGAGTAGGGCTGAAACAGAATGTTATGCTTTGAGCAGGGAGGTGGCGTTTTGGCTTGCAAGCAGCCAAGTCTCAGCTGTTGGTGAGGTAGGCCTTCTAACTTAGATACACGGAGTTTGGAAACGTGTCTAAATGGTCTATGAGACACACAGGAAGGCCGTCAGGTAGGCATGCGGGGTACATGCATGCCCAACCTTGGATTCTTGATCCCACCCCCACACCCCTCTGTCTCTGCAGGTTTGGCCGTAAGCTGTGCCTCCTGGGAACCACTCTGGTCACCTCCCTGTCAGGCGTGCTGACGGCTGTGGCCCCAGACTACACGTCCATGCTGCTCTTTCGCCTGCTGCAGGGCATGGTCAGCAAGGGCAGCTGGGTGTCCGGCTACACCCTGAGTAATTACACATGGGCTTGCGGGGCGGGTGGGGGGCGGGGAAAGGGGGGCGGGGGGGGGGGGGGGGGGGGGGGACTGGGGCTGTTATTGTAGAGATATAATTGTAGAGCTCCTTTGCTCTCAGCAGCCCTATTGGTGAGGGAAGGGGGATGTACAGGAAGTGAGGTAGGTAGAAGAACATTTTAATGTTGTAGCAAGAACCCTCAAAGCCAGGCTACAGGTACAACTGAATTGAATGAAAACCTGGGGCAATAAGAGACAGCTAGATGTGGGGACAAAAAGATGTTCTGCCTTGAGAAAGAATGACTCACTATTGAGGTTCAGGTAGCACAGGTTAGCCTGAGACACCTGTACGCTGGCTGATAACGAGCGGTTGTGAAGGGCACCTGGGGTTTGAATCCACGTTCCAGGTCTGAGCAGCTGTGGGATTGTAGGCGCGTTAATTCATTTCTCCGTGCCTTAGTGTTTTGGAAATGAGGACAATAGGGTTGCTTTCATCCTGTGGGTTGTGAGAGATAGGCATGTTACTGGGCATCCAATTGGTCCAGAGCAGCGCTGGGCATGTAACCATGTCTGTGAACATCGCTGGTGCTGCTGACGGCAGGCACCGTGGTAGGGCGTAGGGGCCCCAAGGTAAATACGATGTCTCTTTTGCCTGCTTGGATCCCAAGGCTAGAGAGAGGCCTACTGACAGATGCCAAAGTGGATTTAGCTGGATGTGGGAGGAGTCTCAGAAGACTTTTGTCACGTGATGATTCTGTTGGCTCCAGGACACTCTACTCCACCCCCTCTTGCTCACCGGTGGCTCTTTCTCAGTCTCCTTTCTTGACGGTTTAGTATGGCAGGACCTCAGGACATTGTCCTGCTGCAACCCCAAGACTGTTTCATCTGTGGACCTTTCTTAGTCACCCACACTAGTCTCCCGACAGCTGCTCAGGCTACCCAACCCATCACTCCACCGCCATCTTGCATCCCCATATTCCTTCAGTGAATCCTGTTATTGGCTTTAGTTTCAAAATATGCCCGTAGGAACCCACTGGCTTCACAACCTTGACTGGTCCTGGCTCTACCATTGTCTCATCTTCACGTATACCTCCTGATGGCATACGTATTCAGTTCTTGATTCCTTAGCAGAGGGGGCCTTTGCGGACATAAACTCATGGCACTCTGCTGCCTATGGTACCACAGTACAAGTGAAGTTCCCTTAGTGCCCCGCAAGCTCTCAGGATTAGCTTCCCTAACTCAGCCTTACTCCTCTGTCTTTGTACCACACCCTTCCCACCACCTGGATCTCCACACAGTCCCTTCGCCACACCTTATGGTGCTGTTACCACCAGGACTGCGCTCCTCCAGTATCTGAGAGGCAACGCTGCTCCCCTCCCTGGTGACTTTATTCCATCCACCCACCTGCGCACCCATCCCGTGTAAAGCGGCAGCCCTTCTGCCCCCAGCGAGTGTCTGACTTATCTGTCTCCCATGGGGAAGGAGAATGGCCTTCCATCTGGGAACAAGAAGCTTCATTTACCTTCCAACCCCAAGAGCAGTGCCAGGTTCGCAGAGGGCATGCTAAGATCCTTGTGGAATTAGTGACGTTGCCAGAACCCTAGCAGACTTTCTAGCCCAGCCGGGAGTTTCTATGAGTATTTGGGGAGCAGAGGCTCGAGCCTTGAAGCATAGCAAGGGAGACCTAGACAGCAAGGAAGAAGGCCAAGAGAGGGGCATCGAGAGAAAACCCAGTGACAGGTTGGCCTGGTAAACCTGTGGGCTCAGGCAGAGTGGCATTAGGCCGGCAAGAGGCCAGGCAGTGCAGACTGGGTTTAGGGGAAGGAGAGGTGGAAAATGTGCAGAGGCGGAAGGAAGCCAGAGGTGGGTGAGGCGAGGGCTGTGGCTGGTGAGAAGCAGGAGTCAGGAGCAAGCCCTCTAGGTCTCTCTTCTCTGACCACCGTCTCTTTTCCAGTCACGGAGTTTGTCGGTTCCGACTACAGAAGAACAACGGCGATCCTGTACCAGATGGCCTTCACGGTGGGGCTAGTGGGGCTTGCCGGGGTGGCCTACGCCATTCCGCACTGGCGCTGGCTCCAGCTGGCGGTCTCCCTGCCCACCTTCTTCTTCTTGCTGTATTACTGGTAATGCATCCCCGGTCAGAGAACAAGGTGGCTCTGCGTGACTTTCCCGCTCCACGCTGTGTCTGCTTGCCACAGGGCTAGGCTCTGGGGGCATGGAGGGCTGTCCTGACCTCTGCCACTGCACAGGCCACCTTCCAGCACTTCTGTGGCCTGGTGCTTCCACGCTAGGCATGTCATTCTTCTGCTGTCCCCAGGGCTCCTTGCAGCATGGGCTGCTGCTGTCCTTCCAAAGCATGCCCAAATTCACCCCACCCTCAGATAGACAGGAGTGATACTGCAAGGAAGCACAGGGGCTGCCTGCCCATCTCAAAGCATGCGCACCTTCCTCTAGAAACACAAGGCAAGCCAACCCAAGGGAGACTGGCCTCGGGAGTCAGTATCAAATAGTGTGTGTTACCCAGGGGCCCAGGGAAAGCTTGGAGATAGTCTTCATAAACTGTCTAACACGGGGAGATGGACAAGAGTGAATATTTTCCTACCACGGCCGCTACGTCCTGCAGCCCTCCAGCGACACCACTTCAAGTCGGTTCACCCCACTTTTCCTGCCTGCTTTCCCTCCTCTGTCTCCTGTCTCCTCTCCTTGCGTCCTGTCTCACTTCATGTCTCTGTTGAAAAGGCTCCGCCCTGCCTCTCATCTAACTACACGGTAGGCACTTGATCTTCAAGAATGTGTGAGTGGGCCGGGCGGCAGTGGTGCACACCTTTAATCCCAGCGCTTGGGAGGCAGAGGCAGGCAGATCTTTGTGAGTTCGAGGCCAGCCTGGTCTACAGAGGGAGTTCCAGGAAAGGCGCAAAGCTACACAGAGAAACCCTGTCTCAAAAAACCAAACCAAACCAAACTAAACCAAACCAAACCAAACAACAACAACAACAACAACAACAACAAAAAGCGTGTGAGTGAATCATGAGTGGAAGGGCTCTGCTGGCAGCTTTCTCTGGGGAAGGTGCGCACGGTGCCATCCCAGAACAGGAGCCCCACCAGTGCAGTGTCAATCTTATTAGCCTTGTGTGCTTTGCACACCCGAGGGGTAAGCAAACCCACAGTGCTAGGCTATACTGTGCAGGGGAGAGGCTGCTGCAGGGAACGGACTAGCTCGCCCATGAAGCATTTGTCAGTTTTGCAGGGGTCAACTCTTACTTCAGGGGACACTGGGCTAGACTCAGCCTCTACATGGAAGCTGGTACCTGGGTGGGTGGATGGGCTGGGAGGCGCCTGTCCCCTCCCTGCAGACTGAAAGGGGGTTTTCTGTGAGGAAGGGCCCTGGCTATATGTGGATGTTTAACCAGGGCATACCCTAGTTGTGGGAGACCGTCGCATCGGAGTCTCAATCCCTGACCTGAAACTTCCCATGTGAAACAGCTCAAACTGGACATGGTGACGCATGCCTGGAATCCCAGCACTTGGGGGTGGGGGTGGAGGATGCTGAGGCGGGAGGATTGCCATGGGGTTCAAGGCCGTCCAGGCTACGTAGTAAGTACCCAGCATGCCAGGAATACATACAAAGACCCTGTCTCCACATGATCTTAAATAAGACCCTGCTTCAAAATAAACAAAGAAATGAGAGAGAGAGAGAGAGAGAGAGAGAGAGAGAGAGAGAGAGAG
>CABHPH010161867.1:5581-25563 GCA_902168325.1 Peromyscus nudipes | reverse complement strand
TGTTGTCCAATTTTAGGGCAAGTGAATCCTTAGTTTAGGAAATAGCATGGGCCTTGTTCAGCACCTCTTATACATTTGCTATATGCAGGGCAGGGTATGTGGAGTACCTACCCAGTGTGTTTTCTCCAGAACAGGGCTCCCAACTTCTAAGAGAGATGGGACCCCACTTCACAAAAATGAAGGCCGTTGGGGGAGCCTTGATCCCTTCTACTTTGGGAACCTTAGCCAGTGTCCCTGAGTAGCAGTGACCTACAGAGCTCATGCATGGGCCACACAGCGTGGGCCAGACAGCATGAGCCACACAGCATGGGCCACAACTGTGCATCATAACCTAGGCCTGCCTTTACAAGCGCCTTGGAGAATCACAATCCTCCTGGAGGATCTTGGGATGCTCTGAGTCACGCCACTGCACCACTCTCATCAAGGGCTGAGGTGGAGAGAGTTCTTGGGGAAAGGCACTACAGTAATGAGCTGTGTCTGCAGGTGTGTGCCCGAGTCCCCTCGATGGCTGTTGTCCCAGAAGAGAACCACCCAAGCAGTAAGGATTATGGAACAAATTGCTCAGAAGAACGGGAAGTTGCCCCCAGCCGACCTGAAGGTACCAGAGTTCAGAAGGGAGTCTTCCCTTTGTGGGTTCGGGGCTGCCTCATGATCTACATGGGACCCCTCCCTGGGGGACTGTCATGTGCACACAGACCAAGTGTAGTGAAGACTGACTCTCTCCCAGATGCTCTGCGTGGAGGAAGACATCTCAGAAAAGCAGAGTCCTTCATTTGCAGACCTGTTTCGCACTCCCAACCTGAGGAAGCACACCCTCATCCTCATGTATCTATGGTGAGCGCTTGCTCTTCCTGGGGGCGGGCCACTGCTCCGTTGCTGTCCAAATGTTGGGAGCCAATAAGCCTGTAGAAAGAGCATGAAGAGGAGCTGAGCAGTCATTGAGTCTTCAAAGGGGCCCCTTGGCTCCCTTGTTTTAGTAAGAATGGGGGAGAGGTCAATGCTGAGAAGGGTGGAGAATCATGAAGGGTTTCCGAGGTGACCTCAGTCCAAGTGTCTTATGTTCTGGGGGCAGCTGAGTGTTGACTTGGTGTGGGGTAGGGGACAAGGTTCCAATAGCTCAGTGCCTCTAAGTAGGAGGTATCCTTCCTCACATCTAAAGACCTTGTGAGCCACCTCTGAGTGCTTGTGCACCCTTGGTTTATGGATAAGGACCTTGTAGCACATAGATGTGCTCGTCCTTGTGCCCACCAAGGGCAGTGTGTACCCCTACTTGTGTTCGTGAGGAAGAACTCTACCTGTTCATCTAGGACATCCCCCAGTCCTCCACACAGGACTGCTTCAACCTGAATTTTAAGCTATTCCCTCTGCAGCCACGGCTGAGCTGTTGTGCTCTGGGTCTCCTCTTGCACAGGAACTGACCTGATGCCCTGTTTGCTTTTCCATGTTAGGTTTTTAGTGGAACAAAGAGCAGAGCTGGTCGGGTGTTGCCTGGCGCACAGTAGGCCTGTGGTAAATGTTTACTGAGTGCCGAAGGAGTAATCGTAGTTCCGCGGGTTCCTCTGACCCCTTTAGACAGCAGGCTCATCACTCCTCTCCTGCCTTGGCGCCCTCCACCTCTCTCATGGGGTCCTGTGCCCAGCCATGGGTGTTACAGCCACCCACGTGTCTACTCTGCGTTCGGACCAGCACGGTGTCTCCTCTGGTGTCTCCTCTGTGTAGCACCTGGGACTCACTGCAGATGGGCACAGTGGCTTGCTCTCCTGTCCCGCCTGGCTTTACCATCCCCGCCCTGACACACTCCTCCCAAAAAGGCAGCTGACAGCTCCATTTTCTTACTCCCATCACCTGGTCCCTCAGCAAACTCTATATAAACTTGACCTCGACAGTTCATGAAGTTCTGCTGTTTCTCATGTGCACTCTCCATCATAGCGAGGGGCCATCTCATGTGCTGCAGCAGCAGCCTGCATCTACCCCACCTCCCTCAGGCTGTGCTTTGTAAGGCAGTCATACTTTTTCAAACCTTTCCTGTGTCTTCCACTGGCTTCTGAATCCAACAAGAATGGAGCTGCGTTCCTTCTTGTGACCTACTTGGCCTCCTGTGGCTCAAACACAGGATGACTCTCACTTCCCCCTCCCATGCCCTCTACTTGCTTATTTTATTTTTTATTTGTGTGTGTGTGTGTGTGTGTGTGTGTGTGTGTGTGTGTGTTAGTCTTATATGTGTATGTTTGTATGTATGTGTCTATGGTCAGCATGAGATGTCTTCTACGCTCTCGTGTTTTGAGTCAGAGTCTCTCTCTGTACCTAGAACTTGCTACAAGTTCAGCTATATTGCCTGGTCAGCAAGCCTCAGGGATTCTCCTGTTTCTGCCCCAGCTCCGAGGTTACAGAATGTGCCATCAATCACACTGGCTATTTATGTAGGTGCTGAGGCTCTGAACTCATGCTTGTACAGCAAGCATTTTACCAGCTGGGCCATCTTCCTAGTCCACAGCTGCTTCTTTTTATTAAGGTAATCCA
This sequence comes from Peromyscus nudipes, assembly GCA_902168325.1. NCBI lineage: Eukaryota > Metazoa > Chordata > Mammalia > Rodentia > Cricetidae > Peromyscus > Peromyscus nudipes. Next base: position 23,043 of record CABHPH010161867.1, on the reverse strand, counting down.
AAGGGCCTGTGGCTGCCTCTTGGCCGTGTGGCCGTAAGAGAGTACCTGCACCAGTCTGTGACACAGGGGACTCATCAGCAGTGTGAGAAATAATATGCTGAGATCACTGGCAGCTGGAAATGAGTGAGATGATCTGTGTAAAGGGCCTGCAACAGTGTTGGATACAGCTGCAGGAATTTCTTAGCACATTTTGATATATATATGTGCAATTCCAGGGTCTGCCAAGAGATGGCAGCACTAATTCACTGACTGGTTGACCGGTTAGTTATACACAGTTTTTTCTTAAATGTGACTGGTGGAGGCTGGCAGCCATTTTTTGCTGGGATAAAACAAGAGTTTCTTATGGATTAAAATCTTACCATTGCAATGCCAGTTGGGATGCAATGGTGATAGCTTCCAGAATAGTATCATTTCCCTTAATGACATGAGGTCCCTCAAGTTTGGACTTGAGCTGCTGATTTAATGTCTTCATTGACGATGCAACAATGTCCACGATGTTGCCATGCTTTTCTTGAATATGGATGGAGTTGGTGTGGTGGGTGAAGAGAGGACCTGAATGTGCCTGATAAAGACAGAGCTGTGAAGTCAGAGACCTTGCTAGCTGTGGATCCTTGATTTTGGAAGGATGAATCTGATGTCCATGACAATATCCCTACCTTTGCTGTGTGCCAGGAGCTAGGCTCCTTTGTCTGTTGTCTCCATAAATATTCACAATAGAGTGATATGTTCCCTGCCATCACTACCCCACTCACAGGTAAGGAGACAGGTGAAGTCAGTCACTCAGTTTCCCCATGGTCACACAGCTTACAAATGGACCTGACACCAGGTCCCGTGCACTCTTGTTGCCTGCATATGCTTTCTACTTTGTGGGCCTGTAGGAGTGTTCGAGGTCACTCTGTGTGGGGCTCAGCACAGTTCCAGACACCTGAGCTTGCAGTAAGTGGGAGCATCTGGCTGCAGTCTCTCCTTCCTGTTTCAGATATCCCGGGGGAAAAAGTTTTAAAAGTAGGTGCCTTGGGAATGTCTGTAAGACACACTGTCACATCTGTGGTGACACAATTTCCTATTGGGGATCCCAGTAGGGCACTCTTCATGTCATCTTAGCACATCTTGTACCAAGTGACATGTCCTTCTGTGCAACTGACTGGGGTCCTCAAAGCCGGCTTTTGACTTGCGGTCTCTTCTGCAGGTTCTCTTGTGCGGTGCTGTACCAGGGCCTCATCATGCACGTGGGGGCCACGGGTGGGAACCTCTACCTAGACTTCCTTTACTCTTCCCTGGTGGAATTCCCTGCGGCCTTCATCATCCTCGCCACCATTGACCGCATTGGCCGCATCTACCCAATGGCTGTGTCAAATCTGGTGGCAGGGGCAGCCTGCCTTGTCATGATTTTTATCCCACAAGGTAAGTCGTCTGTTTTAATCACTTCCCAGATAATCGAATTGTGGGGACGGTGTCGTAACTCCCTGATAAGTTTCTGGAACGAGAATAAAGGCAGGGTGTTTCCTTGGCTAGACTTGAAACAATTTTAGATTGAAGTATAGCAAACATACACTAAGCACATTCTAAGTGAGTGACTCAATTTGTTAAATATACAGTAGCAGAACCCAGAGACTGAGGATGCTTTCCAATCCTTAGTGTCCCCTCCAGTCCTCACGATCAATACCTTGCCAACCACCTCTCCTGACCTCTGTTGCCACAGACTAGCCCAGGTACATAAATGAAGCCGCCTGAAATGTACCCTCCTGACCTGTCCCCTGACCTGTCCATGTTGCCACATGGTTGCACAGACTACTTTTTTCCCTCAATACTGTATTGTTCCTTATAGAGACATCACACTATGTGATCTCCCCTACTGATGTTGCTTGCAGTGTATGTTCATTAGGAGTAGAGTTGTGCTATATATTTCTTCTTGGTAGGTATGGGTCCTTGTTCCCTTGGGCACATGTCTGTGAACATACTGTCAGAATCCACAGGGACACCTGAGTTTAGCTTCAGTGGATACCGGACAGCTTTCCAAAGATGGCAGGGCCACTTTCTGCTTCCCCCAACAACATGGGAGTGCTCCGATTATCCCGAACCCTCTGGGACACTGGGTCCTGCAAGTCTCCAGTGGCAGTCGGGTGGTGGATGTGAGCATTGCTTTATAATTCTTATGACCCGAGACAAACACGCTGCATAGTGGGTCCAGGCAGAGTTACTTGGGGCAGTTTTAATTTGAGCATGTAAATTGCCCTTCCCATAGGAAACAGTAGATTCTCGTGAATGCTGAGCTGCTGGCTCTCTCCTTTTATTGCTGTGCCCTGCACTGTGAGCCGGGTGAGCCACTTGCCAGTCTCTCATGTAGGGTGCTATAGAAAAGAACTGAAGGTCTTTTTTCAAGAGTCATACTGGGCAGGACATGAAAGGTGCGCATGCGCGTGTGTGTTTGTGTGTGTGTGTGTGTGTGTGTGTGTGTGTGTGTGTGTGTGCAGGAGCAGGGAGGAGGCCCTCTTGTGACTCTGAAATAAAATCTCCTCTCCTCTCCCCCATCTCCCTGTTTCTAGAATCCTGAGTAAGATTTTTGAACGGCATGACATTGATGCCAGGAAGAGGGGTGCGGAGGGCTGAGGCCATCCTTCCCTGCCTGTCAGAGCTGGGGCATGGCTGGTCCTAGGACCCTTCTGGCCTTTGCATCTCCACTGGCCCCTTCCTTGGTTCACGTTCTGTGGCAGTCCTTTTTGTCACCTATAAATCATTTTAGGGCATTCCAGGCACCTGTGGATCCTAGAGCCTCATCAGAAAGCCGAACAGAGAAGAAAGCCGAGCGGAGAAGGCTCCTGCCGTGGGCTGATTCCTAGAGGGGAGTGGAGGAAGAGGAGGCGGGATGGGCATTGGCTTCACTGAGATCAGGAGGTCTTGGCAAACCTGAACGGAGTGGGAGGGGCCCTGTGGGAGTCTAGGAAAGGGGTGTTCAAGCAGGGCCAGCAAGGGTGGGGACTCCAGGGGGCAGAGCTTGGCCTCAAAGGAACAGTTCACATCTGAGTACCTACTGTTGGACAGCTAGGGGAGCAGGTAGCATGAGGCCCAGAGTTAACTGAAGACAGCAAATTTAGCCTTATAGTGGGAGCAAATGCTGGTGGCTTTGGCAGGAGTAACTTAGCTCAACTTCAGTGTACACGAATCCTTGGCTGTCCCAGACTAAAGCACAGATGGACTCATCTGTCCTCCGAGGGCAGGGATGCCAGCTCCTCTCAGTGGCCCCCGTTGGTGTGGGCCTCTACGGGTGGGATGGTGGAGCAGCCTCCATTGTCTGTGGGAAGTTACCAGTCAAGTCAGTGTCTGGGGACAGGGCGAGATGACAGGTGTGTAAATACAGAGGAGACCTCCTCAGGGAGGGGGCCTGGCTCAGAGCCGTGGGCGCTTGAGTGTTGGTGGCAAGGCAGGCCAAGCGGTGGCTGATGGTTAGTGACACTCTTCCCTCCCCGTGCAAGACCTTCCTTTCTTCACTTGGAAATAGGATTAGGTAGAGGCTTGCTTCAAGAGCTATGTTTACACCACATCTTCTGTGCCTCAGGTACTGAGCTAGTAACACCGTCCTGTGTAATAACTAAAGGCCAGGTTTTCATTGCTCTGGGCAGACTGGGCACTTGTCTCTCCTGCAAGCTGTGTATGTTCATTCCATGGGGGCTCAGCAAGCCAAGGCACAAAGAAATGAATCGCTTATTTCTGTTCAGCATGGCTAGCAGAGGCAGGACAGATTGAAGCAGTTCAATCTTTCTTCTTCATGATGGAATCTTCCAGAATATGTCTTTAGCAAGTCCCCAAGTCATGCAGGCATCAGTTTGCTTATCTAAGTGGAGAGGATTATTCCTTTCGCTCTTCCAGCTTTCAGTGGTCCTTCCCAGTCCAGCCCAGTCTGGCTTCTCCCTTGCCGACTCTAGCTCATGTAGGCAGCAATCCTCACTCCAACCATCTTTTTGTTTCTTCCTAGAGCTACACTGGTTGAATGTCACCCTTGCTTGTCTGGGCCGTATGGGAGCCACCATCATATTGCAGATGGTCTGCCTGGTGAATGCTGAGCTGTACCCTACATTTGTCAGGTGAGGCCACACACTGAACTAGCCACCTGAGTGCCAGACAGAGAGCAGCATTTCTAAGACGTTTCTGTAAGGTGCCTCCAAGGGGTGGGTCACTGTAATAGTTCTGACAAATGCCGGGCCAAACCAACTCAATGAAGGGAAGGTTTATTCTGCTCACAGTTCCAGGGGGTACAGTTCATCCCTGCAGGGAAGGTGTGGCTTGTCGAGTGGGAGGCTGGCTGGTCACACTGCCTTGGCAGCCAGGAAGTAGAGAGTAAACAGGATGTAGGATCAGACTGTAAAGCCAAGGCCCACTCTTAGTGACTCAGTTCCTCATCTTTAGAGACATGGCGAGTGAGGTCATTTCCCTGCGATGGGGTCATCTCTGTGGTTGTCAGGTGGTGGTTCTTTATATGTTCTGCATATCAACCCCTCATCAGATATTGGACTTGTATGTAATCATCTTCCGTTCTGAAGGCTGCTTTCCGATCTGTGGATGGCTGCCTTGATGAACAGATGTTTTAAGTTTTCCTACAGTCCAACGTCTCTTTCACTTTTGCTGTCTACGCTTAGATGTTGAAGAACTCTTTTTTTTCTTCTTCTCTTAAAGTCTCATATACATAGAGTGGAATTGGCTTTTTCTAAAATACAATTTGATGAGTTTGGGTGACGTATGTATAGCGTGCACATATACATTTATGTGTATTACTCTCTGACTCGTGGCATAACCAAAATAGAACATTGCTCCTACCAAGTTTCTTCATACCTCCTCACAGGAAGTCCTCTTGTAGACCCCGTTCTGTCCGAATAGGTTTGCCTACTCGAGACCACCAGCAAATGAAAGGTCATAACATGTGACCTTTTGTCTGGCTTTTGTTACTAATTATGGTGAGCTGTATTTGCCTCACTGTCTTTGTCAATGCCTTGCTCTTTCCTGAAGAGTATTCCAGAATGTGAATGTCCCAGGATCCACTGCTCCATCAGCAGGGGGACCTTGCTGCTAGCATAGGATGATAATGAGGTGGCTGCTGTCAACATCCATGGGGAGCCTTAGGATGAATTTGTGTTTTTATTTGAATCAGATGAATACAGGGATGGAATTGCAGGGGCAGACTTAGATATGTGCATGTTTAGCTTTATTAAAAACAGCAGTAAACTGACAGGCGGTGGTGGCGCACACCTTTAATCCCAGCACTTGGGAGGCAGAGCCAGGTAGATCTCTGTGAGTTCGAGGACAGCCTGGTCTACAGAGCAAGATCCAGAACAGGTACCAAAACTACACAGAGAAACCCTGTCTCGAAAAACCACCACCACCACCAAAAAAATCTGTTTTCCAAAAATATTGTACCCTTTTCATCCTCCAGGCATGGATTGGGGATGGAGGTCATTGTTTGGTGTGGCCACTTTGAGGGCTTCTTGGGAGGTAGAGGCATCATGGTAGCTCAGTATGATGCATGAGCTCATTGCTGCCAGTATTTTAAGAACTTAGTTTTCGGAGTTATTTAAAACACATTTTGTGTGTGTGTGTGTGTGTGTGTGTGTGTGTGTGTGTGTGTGTGTGTGTGTAACAGCTTGCCTGTAGAAATCAGATGACAACTTACAGGAGGCTATTGTGTCTTTCCACCACATGGGTCTTGGGGATCGAACTCAGGTCATTAGGCTTGGCAGCAAGCACCTTTACCTGCTGATCTTTGTCTACAGCCCAGCTCTTAACTTGAAGTGAAGATTATTTTAATAACTTTAGTAATTACTTTATTTGAAGTTTAAAAAAATGGTCATTATCCTAACCTGCTCTTGGTTAGAATTTGGCTTCTTACCTTAAATTCTTTTTTCCCTTGTCTAAGTTCTTTCTTCTCCATTTGTTCTTGTGCAAATATCTAAGAACTACTCCAGCTCTCCAGTTTCATCTGACGCCTGCAGCTCAGTGAGCCTGAAGACACAGATGACTCCAGCCTACGCTTTCCCTCCCTCCACCAATCCTTTTATTAAAGGAAAATGGTTTAGACTCTTCTTTGTAAAAGTTGCTCGATCTGAGTACAAGGAGATGAAGACAAATTAAGGAGAAAACTTTTTTTTCTAGGCCTTCCAGGTCTAGATAAGGAGACCCTGTCTCAAACAAAACAAACAAACCCCAAAACAAGGAAGAACAACAAAACATGGTAGAGAGAGAGAGAGAGAGAGAGAGAGAGAGAGAGAGAGAGAGAGAGAGAAAGAGAGAGAGAGAGAGAGAGAGAGAGAGAGAGAGAGAGAGAGAGAGAGAGAGAGAGAGAGGATCTTCTGTGTTAGTACTTTTGAGCCCAGATTCTAAAAAAGAAATAGCCAGGACAAACAAGTCTGCTGTCATGGCTACCGGATCCAGAGAAATGATCAAAGGTGCCGTGTGTTACTGTAACAAAACGCCTGAGATGATCAACTTTTAAAAGGGAAAGGTCTGTTTTAACTCCTGCTTCCAGAGCTTTCAGTCTGTGCTCACTTGACCCTGTTGCTGCGGGGTTGGTGCTCTGGGTAGCACAAAACAAAGAGGAGGAAGAGAAGAGGAAGGGCTGGGATTCCAGCTCCCAGTTAAGGCATACCTCTGCTAACCCAACTTCTTGCTGTTAGCCCCCACCTCCTAAAGGCTCCTTTATCTCATTAGAGCACCGTTGGCCAGTGACCAGCTGTGTAACACACAGGCTTATCCGAATGCTCCTCGAAACAACAGCAGTTACCCAGTGCCTGGTCCTCTATGGAGGAGGCCAGATGGTACCCTCCTGAACGCCCCTTTCCACTGTGCACTGGGTGATGAGCATTCCTAGACAGTAGGAGAGGAAACTGGATGCCCAGGAGCAACCTTCAACCTGATGCCTATGCATGCAGAGCCGTGAGAGTTCCAGTGTTTATAGTCAACCGAATCAAATGCAGATGGCAAAAGGCACTCATTTTGGCCACCCATTACTCTGTAAACACTCCTGACTCAAAGGACTGTCTGAACCACAGGACCCTCACTCACAGCAGGTCCTGAGCTGAGCAGCTCTCCTCACATGCTGAGCATCACACTCACTTGGTGTTGATACCGGGCATCGCCTGGTATGAACCTGGGTCTTACTAAACTTAGCCACACACAGATATTGTGTTCTCTTCCCAAGTGACAACACATCACAGCCCCGGGACGGGATGGGGGTAGAGCTAAGGTTTAAGTCAGAGAATATGTATGCTTGTTTCTCTCCATCAGGCCCTTAGCTGGCCTCTAGGAGTGTGAGGGCTAAGCATACGAGAGTACCACTGCAGAGGCAGGCTGTCTTTTTCAGCTGTTGGAGCTGCTCTTGGCCCACCACCTTCTTTCCACACAGCTCTTCCCCAGGTCTGTGGTTCTGAGGTGCTGAGCACTCACCCCATTTCGTGCTTGCTCTTAGGATGCTGAGAACACTTTGAATATTAAGCATGAATATGACCTATTGGGTCTCTGTGTCTTCCCAGGAATCTTGCGATGATGGTGTGTTCTGCCCTGTGTGACCTGGGTGGGATCTTCACCCCCTTCATGGTGTTTAGGCTGATGGAAGTTTGGCAAGCGTTGCCCCTCATTCTGTTTGGTAAGACTTGACAGGCTATTCCCTCTTTCTGGCCTGGTGGAGGGTACTGTGTGAGCACTCAGCAGCTGCTTGTAGGGTGAGCCTCAAGGAGGGAGCATGGGCTTCAGCTGTCTCCTGGCTCATTCTGCCTTGCATGTCAGGAAATAATAAGATGTAATTCCCATGTAGTAGCCAGAGATTTTCATCTTTTGACTCCAGAATCCATTAGTCCATCCTGCAGTCTACAGGCAGATGATCTTTTGATGGAATCTCCTGCTTTCTTGTGCATTTACTTTGGTTTTTTTTTTTTTAATTTCTTTTTATTTCATGTACAGAGGTTTGCCTGTATGAGGGTGTCGAGTCCCCTGGAACTGGAGTTACAGACAATGGGTTCTGGGAATTGAACCTGGGTCCTCTGGAAGAGCAGCCAGTGCTCCTAACTGCTGAGCCATCTCTCCAGCCCTGTGCATTCAATTTCTAATTTTTATTCATTGAGCGTGTTGTTGCTAAGGGTATGATGGTGTTGAACGGTTATCCCTTTCTGAGTGTGGTGGTGCTCATCTGTCATCCCAGCACCGTGGAGGCTGAGGGAGGACAACCAGAGAATTAAGGTCCTGCAGGGGCTATCTGTGAGACCCCATTTCAGAAAGCGAGGTGAAGAACACAAGGAGACTCATGGGAGTCAATGTTCTGTGTCCCCTTTGCTGATAAAGCTGGTCTAGTCAAAGAGGATAGGAATGCCATTTCTGTCCTCCAGCCTAGAGCAGGAGGGGTCTAAGACATGCTCATCCACCAGCAGAAGGCTGTGTGCAGAAAAATGCCAAGCCTGCCACAGGTGAGCGCAAAGGAGAGGAGGCAAGGGAGGGAGAGAGTTAGAGAATGGATTGGAGAGAGAGGGAAGGAAGAGAAAAAGAAAGAGACAGGGAAGAAAGGAAGGAGGGAAGAGTAGAGGGAGGGGAGGAAGGAAAGGTGGAGAGAAGGCAGGAGAGGAGGAGAGAGTAGTAAGTGGGGCACATATGGGTTGGTCATGCTCTCTAGCTCTGTCCCCATCCCCATCTTTATACTTATGTACCTATGTATCTGCCATCTCTGGATCTAAGCATGCTCTTTCTATCTATGTATGTTCCTATTATCTCTGGACTTAAGCATGCTGTATCTATCTATGTTTCTATTATCTATCTTTTTTCTTTCTTTCATCTTTTATGCATGTATGTATCATCTGTTTGTGTATCTGTCACATATCATTATCTGTCCTCTGACTATCACATATCTATCATCTATCTACCTACCTATCATCTGTCATTTATCATCTATCATTTGTCATCTTTCTTTTCTTTCTTTTTTCTTCCTTTCTTTCTCTTTCTTTCTTTCTTTCTTTCTTTCTTTCTTTCTTTCTTTCTATCAATCAATCATCCATCTATCTACTATCTATCTACCTATCTATCTATCATCCATTTATCTACTCTTTATCTTCTATCTATCATCTATCTATCATCCATCTATTCTCTATCTATATCTCTCTATCTCTCTATCTCTCTATCTCTCTATCTCTCTATCTCTCTATCTATCTATCTATCTATCTATCTATCTATCTATCTATCTATGTATCACTTATCACCTAGATAGCTATCTACCAATACATATATCTTTCTGTTTATCTACCATTTATTTATCAGTCATCTGTCATCATGTGTCTATCTATAATAACAATTTAAAACAGATATTTACATTTTCTCAAGGTACTCAACTTCAAAAATCCCTTAATACTTAAACATTAGCTACTTTGGAATTTTATACTTCTGTCGAAGCATATTGAAGGCAAATATTGCCTTGCCTTACTCTTGTATTTCTCTAATCACTCCTTTGTTTCCAGTTCTTTCCTAGATGTTCTTGGTAACTTTCAAAGACAAACAGCATGTCTTCCCTGCCCTCTCTGGCTCACTGCCCTCATGTAAGGGGCATGAGCGTGTTCTAACACTCTTCCTTGGATTCTGTTTCATTTGTAGGGGTTTTGGGCCTGACTGCTGGGGTCATGACATTCCTTCTTCCAGAGACCAAGGGTGTGACTTTGCCTGAGACCGTTGAAGAAGCAGAGAACCTACGGAGGAGGTGAGGGCTGTGGAGCCAGGATGGGAGGGTGTGGTCTCATCCTCTATAAGGTTCACGGCATTGCTGCACATTCTCATTTACTATACCTTAAAAGTTGGGGAGAGCTTTTCAGATGCTTGGGTTTGGAAGGACCTCCGGAGATGCTGGGGATGGGAACAGAGCTCAGCCACTGAGCTCTGTAAGGAAAGCAGAGAACCAGACCCCGCTTCTTAGTGGACAGTTGTCCCATGCCACATCAGGGACAGTGGACAGTTGTCCCACATTGTAGCAGCGAAAGCGGACAGTTGCCTTACACTACATTGGAGATGGCTGGCCTTTGCCGGTCAAGCCAACTACCAGAGCACCAAGATCTCTGACCCACCCTGACTTTTGAACATTTTAAAAACTATTCTTCCGACCTTATTGGATATTGTTGGGTCAGACTCCTTAGTGACTTTCTGTACAAAGAATGCTAAATCAGCAATGAGAGGAGGAAAGAAAAAGTGCCAGGTACGGAAGTCTTTCAGGCTCTGCTCAGGACTCAGTTCTGAGATTCTTAGAAAGGGCATGTTTGCCCTTGTGCAAGAGAGAAAGGCATGGGAATCATAAGGACCTGGGCTTAAATTCAGACATCCTCGTAAGGTTTGGGGTCTGTCATTAAACCCTTGGCTTCTAATGATTCCAAGGGCTACCAAGGAAACTCAGGGAGCCCAAGTGAGCGCATCAGACTAATCCATTTCCAGGTATCTCACAGGTGTCTGACCACTCTCAGATTTTCTCTAGTCTTCCTGAAGCTTGTGTGATTAGCTCAGTGCATCTCAAAACTTACGACACAGAAAGAGAAGAATCACAGAGATCCTGGGAAAAGGCAGACTCTCTCTCTCTCTCTTTCTCTCTCTCTCTCTTAATTTTTGAGATGGTGTCTTCCTATGCAGGTTGGGCTGGCCTAAAATTCACTGTGTAGTCCAGGCTGTCCTCAAACTCATAGAAATTCACCTGCCTCTGCCTCCTGAGTGCTGGGATTAAAGGTGCACAATTGTGCCTAGTGGTTCCTTAGTGACTTTCTGTACAAAGTCTCAATTCTTTCCTTTTGACTTAGAAAGCGAGCCCAGGAATTGGTTTAAGTTCTGTCAGTGGTGCCCCACAGGCGGGAGCCCTCCGAACCTTACTGTGAGACATTCTGGGGTTCTTAGCCCCAATTAGGGACACTGGTTTAACCCCGTGCACTGTTTCTGTTAGATGACAACCTCCTTCTTTTGGTTCCGGTTGACAGACATGTAGCCAATGTTCTGTTACTGGATTCCAACCCGTTTCATCATGATTTATTAATAGCATGTGGCTATCCTTTAAGATCTTTGTGGAACACTTTAGTCCATCCACTCCTGCCCCGTAGGGGAGGCCGAGCACTCCTGATTGGAACCCTGCCTGTACAGTCCTCATTCTCTTTGCTCCATACAAAACCAGGACACAAGCCGTCTGTGCCAATCATTTCTTTATCTGTTGCGGCCTCTTCTGCTCTCTCTGTTTTGAGACACACCTGCATTTTTCCTTTCTTTTCTTTTTTTAAAACAGAACATCTCTTTTCATTATTCATTGACAATTTCTTACATGTAATTAATGCATCTTGATCCTATCCACCCACAGCTGTCTGCCTCAACACTTCCTCCAGGTACACATAAGGTATTCCCCTCCACCTTCATGTCTTCTCCTGTTCTTTTTGTTTTTGGTCCCCCATCTTTTTGAGAATCTTATCCCTGGGCAGGGGGACTAGACAATGTGTTTCCTGACCTCCTTCTAAGGTCCCAATGACAAACTAAAGTTACATTCTACCAAAGTTACTCCTGGGGAACAAATGAGTTTATTAGGCTGACTTACAGATCCTGGGTCAGGGGTTGTGAGTAAGATCACAGGTGACCCCAAAGCAGCAGCATTGGGAAGTCAATGCTTGCATGGACGGAGGACCTTCTTCTAGGCTTCCTCAGTGTCTATGCTCTAGCCCCTCCTCGAGACCCCAAGGCCATATGTAATTAGGGCAGGACTGCCTACAATCTTCTGGGAGGGGTGACAGGATACTTAGTAGAGGGTGTAATGGTCCTCCCTACACCCTTTTCCCAGGAGGGAATGTCAACAGTCCCAGCTGTGATATGTTCTTTGCAGATACAGCTGTCTGATGAAGAGAGTGGTTATTCTGTTTGGAGGATATAGTACTCTTTAACACCCATTGAATCCAATTAGTGCTGCCTGTTGAAATGCTGACTGACCTTGTTCAGGTCTTGTGTAGGTAACCATAGTTACAGTAAACTCATGGGTGCGATGGCCATGTCGTCCAGAAGGCCGCTTTTCATGGAGCTCTTCCCCATCCTCTGGCTTTTCATTCTCTCTGTCCCCTCTCATGCAATATTCCCCGAGTCTCCACGTTGCAATGGTCTTCATCAAGATGTTGACTGTTAAGCTGAGCAGGATGACTCACGACTGTCATTCAACACTTGAGACACTGAGGCAGACTCATCTGCATGGTGACTTTGAGACCAGCATTTCTATATAGTGAGTGACAGGCCAGCCACGGCGATATCACAAGACCCTATTTCAAGTATCAGACACGCAAAATGTTGATTGTTTATTCATTAACTTTAATTTTTATTTGTGGTTGCTACAGGAAATCAAAGGCCAAAGAGAACACGATTTATCTTCAGGTCCAAACAGGCAAATCCCCAGGTCCCTGACAGGGATCATGCCAGAAGCTGAGTGGCAGAGAGGAAGGGGGACTCACCACTTGGAGAATTCCCAGAAGCCTTTGCCTTCCCTTATCTTCTATGTTACCGGTTTCCAATGACCATCAACCCTAAAGAGTTTCCTGAAAGTGCGTTGTCTTGTTTCTTTAGACTCCTGAAATGCCCTGGTTGCCTTTGACCTGTCTGTCTGTTCTGGTGAACCCCAAGAGATCATCAGAAAACACAGATGTTTACATTATGATTCATAACAGTAGCAAAATTACAGTTATGAAGTAGCAATGAAAGTAATTTTATGGATGGGGGGGTAGATCACCACAAGAAGAGGAACTGTATTAAAGGTTTGCAGCCTTAGGAAAGTTGAGAACCACTGTTCATTTTGAAGGTTCAACAGCCTTTAAGCATGCCCACCAAAACAGGCCTCTGCTTTCTGTAGTAACTGTTACATTCGTCTCTGAAGGAAAACACCTTTGCTCATGTAAGTGTTTACATTATCAAAAGCATTTTAATTGGGGATGGCTTGGAAGGCAGTTAGATTTTTAAAATGGCAGTTCCCAGTCATGTTCAGTACATGTGATGGGGACAAACATGACAGATGTTATTAGATCAGAATTACACGACCCTTTTAGAAAGACATTCTCCACCTATGTTTTGGGACTAGGCTGTTCTGCACTACTCCCGTTTTGGGTTCTTATTGGTGAGGCCAGAAGGTGAACTTCCATGACCACATTGCAATATCACAGTGAAAAGGAATTCATTTTGTCTGGAAATTAGAGTTTGGGTTTTGCATGAGTTATGTGGACTCATGTCTATTGTAGATAATACCAGCAACCTCAGGTGGAGCCCAAAGGCAGGAGGCTAGATGAACTATCTGGAAGCAAAAGAGATTAGGAGTTAGAATAAAGCCCAGGATGATAAGAAAGAACCAATAATTCTTGAATATAAAGAACTGGGAAACTGCTGGCACAAATGCAAACATGAGCCCTATGTAAGCCTGTAATTGGACATTTCCTGTCTAGACTGCTGGGGCCCAAATGACCGACTCAGGGGCTGAATGTAAATTACAAATGCTCAACTGATAGCTCAAGCTTGTTACCAGCTAACTCTTCACTTAAATTAACCCATATTTCTATTTATGCTTTGCCACATGGCTCATGGCTTGTTACCTCATTTTTTTTTTTTTTTTTTTTTTTTTTTTACACGTCCTGCTTGCTTGATGGCTGGCTGGCTGGCTGGCTGATGTCTCTCCTGACTCTGCCCTCCTTCTTCCCATCATTCTGAGCTTGGCTTTCCTGACTAACTTCCTGCCCAGCTACCAGACTGTCAGCTTTTTATTAACCAACGAGAGTAATACATATTCATAGTGTAGAAAAGGATTGTTCTATATCATGAACCACTTCTCACCAAGCTGCTCGCAGGAGGAAGCAGTGTGTTTCTGTCCCTCCAACATGCAGATCTGGTAGGAGACTTGCCTGTTTTTAGGAGGAAACTCAGTTCGGCTCAGCAAGTGAGTGACTTCCATGTGCCAGGAACTCAATATCTGTCATCTGAAGAGCTGTTTTGTGTTTCCATTTGTGTGTGTGGTGGTGGGGGGAGGGGCTGGGGAGGGTATTTATTTTCATTATATCAAAAGAAGGGAACTTCTATCTCATGCCCAAGAAGGGAAAACATTGGAAGACTTATCCTAGCTTCTCATGACCATGGCATGTCCTTACATGTACGTGCTCACATATGTTCTCTTACAAACTTATGCATAAGTCAGTATAAGCAATATTCTATAGAAGCTTGTTTTTGTTCCCTTGCTGGGCATGGCCGTCATTGTCTCCTGATGGTGACTTCCCAGCATCCTTCCTTGGACTGTTGAATTGTTCATGGTCTCTATTGTGATTGGGCATTTTAAAAAATGAGTATTAACTTATTTACCTGCTTATGTATTTTGAGATGGAGTTGCGTAGATCAGGCTGGCCCTGAACTTGCTATGTAGCTGAGGATGGACCTTGAGTTTCAGATCTAGTCTTCCCCCTCACTTCCCTTGTCCTGGGTGGGACTGCAGGCCTGCACCACTGTGCTCGGCTTTATGTAGTGCTGGGGAGGGAACCCAGGGCTTCCTGTACACTAGGCAAGCATTCCACCAACAGGCCTACATTCCCAGCCCTTGGCTGTGTGGCCGGAGAGATGACTCCACAGTTTAAAGCACCTGTTGCTCTTGCAGAGGACAGAAGATCTGGGTTCAATTCCCAGCACCCACATTGTGGTTTACAACCATCCATGACTCTAGTTCCAGGGGACCTGATACCCTGTCTGGCCTCTGAAGACACCAGACATGCACATGGTACACATACACACATGCAGGCAAAATACTCATACACATGAAATTAAGAAAAAGAATCTATAAAAATTGCCGTCAGGTACCACTTTCTTAAAAGAAAAATAATGAAGATTTACAAAGCTTTGGGTGGAATTATAATTTAGGATGTCATTTGGTGGGAGGAAAGCAAGCAGAATTAATAAAAAGGTCTCTCACAGAGAATTGCAAGGATGAGAAAAAAGCCAGTAGTTACATGAAGAGGCATCTGCTTTCACACGAAAATACAATACCACAGAGCAAACCATAATTTGCTAAAATAGGATTTTAAGAAGGAGTATTGTGACTAGACTTAGGAACAAAAAAAAGGAAAGAGTTCATAAAAACAGGCAAGTGTTTTTGCCAAAGAGCAAGGCCTCAGAGATGTCCAGGGCAGTGTTAAAAAGACAGAGATGCCTAAATAAGGAAAGCTTCAGATGGCCAAGCAGAGACAATTCCAACATCGCCAAGACAGTAATTATGGTCACTCTGAATAAGTTTGACTCTATAAAAAGAGCTACA
This sequence comes from Peromyscus nudipes, assembly GCA_902168325.1. Classification (NCBI taxonomy): domain Eukaryota; kingdom Metazoa; phylum Chordata; class Mammalia; order Rodentia; family Cricetidae; genus Peromyscus; species Peromyscus nudipes. The sequence continues at coordinate 7,751 of CABHPH010161867.1, read as the reverse complement.
GTGCTTACAGAGAACACATAATAGAATTTGCACCAAAAAAAAAAATGCACCCATGAGTTTCTATAGCGTTTATAAACTGTTCTATCCATTCAACCCAGCTAACACGAGCCTTGTGCTGGGGGAGTAACACTCCAGCTGATAAGCACACACAACGAAGCGGTGAAAGAGAAACAGTTAAAGCATGCTTAAGGTGGAAATACCTGTGGTTTGGTCGTTTTATACTAAAATGTGTTGGCTACCCAGAACTACAGCGACTTAAGAACCCAGGTAAAAAATTTCAGGATCTCCATCTGACTTGAAGCTGATAGGTTTGGAATAGAGAATATAAACTGCTTGGTCCGTAGGGAGAGATCCTGGCAGGGAGAGGGCTCTGGAGAGACAGGCTGTCACCTTGACAGTGACCTGCAACGTCACGCTCATCTGCTGTTTCGTAAATCACAAAGCATGCATTGGAGCCATCACATGGTGTGGTGGTCAGTGTTAACTATCAACTTGACAGAATTTGGAATCATTTGGAGGGTGGCCTGGGGCACACCCATGAGAGGTTGTCTTGATTACGCTGAGTGGGGAAGATTAATTTTAATTATGGGTAGGCTTTTTCCAAGGCAGGTGAGCCTGGACTGTATAAAATGCAAAAAGAGTACTAGCATCCATCCCCCTCTGCTTCCTGGTTGTTGATGTGACTTCAGCAGCTGCCTTGACTTCCTGTCATGATGGACAGAACCTTGAACCATGAACTAAAGTAAATAAAGCCAACCTCCCTTAACCTGTGTTTATCACAGCAACAGGAAAATAAATGAAAAATTATAAAAAGTAAAGAAACAAAATAATGAAAATACACTTATAAATTTTTAAGATTTATTTTTATCATTTTAAATTATGCATCTCTTTAAAAAATATTTTAATTGTGTGGGTATGTGAACATGGCTCATGCTCTTTATTGCTGAGCTATTGCTCAGCCCCTGGACATATACTCTTATTGGACACTACTCCTTAGTCCATTCTGAAAATCTTGAAATTGCAAACCAACTTCTCCTACATTGTCTACTAAAATCCTAACTGTCAATTACAGGAGTCTCACAGTATTCATAGAGGATTGCTCCAACAACCTCTCTCCTCTTTCTGGGTACCCAAGTCTGTAAATGCTCAAGGCCCTAGGAGGACACAATATTTGCATATAAATACAACTTCATCTAGATTACTCAATATCATTGATTGTAATATCAATGATATTACAAAATATCATTGAAGTATTTTGTGAGTTGTTATTAGATGGTTCTGTTATAGGAAACACTGACAAGCTTGTACATGTTTAGCACAGACACAGCCGCAGGTCTGACTAAGCAATACATGTCAGTCGTTTGTGGCTGGCCAAGCCCTCAGCTGGGAAATTGTTGTACTCAGAGTCCCCTCAAGACCACCAAGAGACCAAACCTGATGCAAAAGCAAAGAGTCTTTTTATTGTTTCAAGTTAACCTGGGTCTCTACGTTCATCTGATGCAGCAACTGAGCAGGAGAGACCCTGAGTAGCCATTAAGCAGGGTTTTTTATAATAGTTATGGTAGGGGATCTGGGGGAATTCTAACTCTGTACAGTTACAAGCTCAGGACTGGTGCTTACTTCCGGTTAGAGACGCTTGGTTTGAACTGATTGAAGAGTTGCAGCTGCAAGGAAATTGCCATATCCTCTGCAATCTATGTTATTGTATCTGTTTTGCCAGCAGACCCATTTCCTCTGACAGTCAGACATCCCATTTTTATCTGCAGGAAACTCGTTCCCTCTGACAGCTATGGTATATAATCTATAACAGCAGAAAACATCCCACGGGGCATATCTGGTGTGCTGTTTATTATGCCAGTTGTGTTCTGTCATATCCTCTAAGTTATAGCAGGAAATGTCTGGTGTGCAGCTCCTAATTGTCTGGGTCTAGGGGCAGCACATCTTCTGATGAGTTTCCCAGGGCCTAAGGGCAGAGGGGCAGCACATCCTCTGGTGAGTTTCCCAGGGCTTAAGGTGGAGGGGCGGCATATCCTTTAGTGGGTTTCCCAGGGCTTAGGGTGGAGGGCAGCACATCCTCTGTTGAGTTTCCCAGGGCTGAGGGTGGAGGGGCAGCCCATCCTCTGGTGAGTTTCCCAGGGCTTAGGGTGGAGGGGCAGCCCATCCTCTGGTG
>CABHPH010161866.1:20000-37189 GCA_902168325.1 Peromyscus nudipes | reverse complement strand
AAAAAAAAAAAAAAAAAAAAAAAGTTATATACTCCAATACACAATGCACAAAATAAGCATTCTCATTCCAAAAGAGAGGAATGGGGTTACCACCAGGAAAGATCTTTCCAAAGTAAGAACAAAATCCAGCACAGCAAATGCCAAATCCCAGAGTGCCTTGTCTGGCATCTGGGGCTCTTGGAGGCCTAAACTGGACTCCAATGGGCAGAGGGGACTCTACACCTTCCATTCTGCCAACTGTAGCAAACACAGCCTCTCTCTTAGACCAGCTCTATTCCACGACTGCAGCTCTCCTCAGTAGACATCTTGTATTTCTGGCATCTCAGATATCCTGGGGACTCCATCATAACTTGAACTTCTTCACTGCTTCAAGGCACGCCCATGGAAAGCTTCCTGCTTCATGGTGTGCCCTTAGAAAGCTTCCTGCTTCTTGCCACGCCCTTAGAGAGCTTCCTTGAGAAGAACTGACTCAGCCACACCTTGGTGGCCTCAGTGTCTGTCTAGAACCTTGATGCAAACCACCATGACCCTACCACTGTTATATTGTGCAAGCTTGCAAAACTATAAGGGCAATAGTGCTGAATTCTTCTGTCATCTTGAGATGCCCTCTGGCTCCTGTCTGCCACAGATATAATGGCCTGTCTCTGCTTTACCAGATGACCCCTGGGAAACACTTTCTAGGGGATTGACTTCAAGCAGGTCACCCTTTCAGCAGAATTCTCAATTCAGTATCTCCTTTCAAATGAATTTATATTTTTACAGTATGACATCTCTAGTATTTTATTTAAAAATTTTAATTACTCATTTTTGGGGTGTGTGTGTGTGTGTGTGTGTGTGTGTGTGTGTGTGTGTGTGTATCTGAATGTTTGTCACAGCACACATGTGGAGCTCAGAGGACAACTTACAAGAGTCTGTTCTCTCCAACACATGGGACCTGGAAATGGAATTGCCACTGTGAGCCTGACAGCAAATGCCTTTACTGGCTGAGCCACCAAATCAACCCTAATCCATCATCTTTTAATTTATCCATTTTTTGTTAAAATATAGCACCCAGGGCCTCAAGACCAATGGAGTCCTTCTGTGTTGCCCCTGAAAACCCATGAGCATGATTTTTACTACCTGGTTTCACCAGGATTCTGTGCTCCCATATTCCCACCTGAGGGTCCATTAAGTCCTGCATATAGTGTTCTGAGCTTCTACGGCTTCCATGTCCAGAGTCTTTCACATTCTTCCTATAAACCACCTCCGAAGGCCTGCAATCATATGTTCAGGTGTGTCAAAGCAACATCCGCACTTTTCTATACCATCATTTTCACTTTTTAAATTATAATTGCATTGTTTCCTCCCTTTCCTTTTTTTCCCCTCCAACCTGTCCCATGAACTCTCCCACTCTTTGCTCTCTTTCAAATTTATGGCTTCTATTTTTTTAAATAAAAAATGGTCTCTATTTTAATTGTTGTTATGAATTTATATAATTCTAAATATAGAAATACAACCCACTCAGTCTATATAACGTTATTTGTATGTATATGATTTTAGGGCTGACCACTTGGTATTGGATATCCAATCTGAGGATCCTTCCCTGGGGAAGATTATTTTTCCTGTCCTCTAAATTCCTTAGTCACCTGTAGGTCTTCACCTAGGAGTGAGGCCCCATGAGATGTCCACATTCTATGTTGGCATGTCCATACATGTCATCCTAGTTTCAGGCCTTGGATGGGATAGCCCGCATATATGGCTTCTCAGACATTTCTAGGAGATGAAATCCCACAGGCATTCCTTTCCTCTGGCTATTACAATCTTTCTGCCCTCTCTTCCACTACGATCCCTGAACCTGAGTAGCAGGAATCCTGTCGCAGATGTATCAGTTGAGGCCCAGGGATACTTTTTCTCTGCATTTGATCTCTTGTGGTTTTCCGTAATGGTCTCCAACGGTAGCAAGGAGATATTTCTTTGATAATTGGTATGAGGGTAGGCTGTAAATTGACAGCATCTGGAATGTACTAAAACCCATGTAGCTGGACACACCTGTGAAAGATTTTCTTGATTGGGTCTTTTGCAGTGGGAAGACCCACTCTAAATCTGGCCACGCCCTCTTCTTGCAGCTGACATAAAAGCTGACATGGAAGAAGGAAGCTTTTGTTTTTTGCCTGCTTGCCTTTAATGCTTGCTGACAAGTTCATCTATCTTGCTGCTGAGGCATTCCTTCACTGGTATTTGAACCTACTTCTTTGGGATTCTAATGCAGACTAAAAGCTGGCAGCTAAGACTTGCCTAGGACTCCAGCACAAGATCGGGACTGCTGAGACATCTGGTCTCATGGACTGAACAACTATTAGGTCCTTGGCCTTTCCATTGGAAGATAGCCATTGTTGGACTACCCAGACCACAGCCTGTGAGTCAATCTAATAAATCCACATGTAAATATTTGTTCCTTTAGAGAACCTTAAAAGTGGTGAGACCTATGCCTTACCTGTGGGTATAAGGAAAAATATTTAGAATGTCATCAGGAATTAAGCTGGCTTAATAAAGTGTCAATTGTAGGCTCTCCTCCAAGATACATGACTTCACTAGCCCCAGGTAGCTAGTTAGATTTCCAGAACCAGGCATGAGTTCCCTTTTGTTGAGCAGGCCTTAAGTACAATTAGAGAGCTTTGGTTACTTCCAAGGTATGAGTGCCACTATTAAAGCCTTAGGAATATCATGTCATGCTGGTCATTGCTTTCACTCATAGACATCATAGCCGTGTAAGACTCTTAGTTGCTTCAGGTATGAAGGCTAGTCCTCAGTGAGAATGCTTTCTGGTCAGAACATCTTGAGTCCCCTGGCTCCTAAGTCCAAAGTACACAGTGTCTTCAGCAATAAGAACCTACCTTCAAACTCTGGGAGGCAGTCAAGGGCACCAACAATAACTTCTATTTTTCAAGTCTTTTGGACAAACCCAACTGTTGTTTGTTTTTGCTCTTTTGGGGGGCCCACCACCCAGTTCCCAAATAAATCACACAAGAAGGCTTATTCTTAATTATAAATGCCTGGCCTTAGCTTGGCTTGTTTCTAGCCAGCTTTCCTGAACTTTAAATTATTCTATCTATCTTTTGCCTCTGGGCTTTTACCTTTCTCTAGTTCTATATGCCTTACATTATTTCTTACTCCATGGATTGCTTACTCCTAAGAACACCAGGCTGGGTGACTGGCTCCTGGAGTTCTCCTCCTTTTCTTGCTCCTTCTCTTCCCAGATTTCTCCTTCTATATATACTCTCTGCCTGTCAGCCCCACAAATCCTTCCTCCTGCCTTGCTATTTGGCTGTTCAGTTCTTTATTAGACCATCAGATGTTTTACACAGTAACACAGCTTCACAGAGTTAAACAAATGCAACATAAACAAAAGTAACACACCTTAAAATAATATTCCCCAACACCCAACCAAGAACTCAAAACAGGGAGCTTGAGTTACAGGAGACTCTATGTTAAAAATAAATAAGTGATCAATTCAACAAATGAATATGTAAGTAGTAAGCTGGACATAGTGCCCCATGCTTATAATGTTGGCACTTGGGAGGCTAGATTAGAGGACTGTCATGAGTTTGAAGCTGGTCTGGACTACAGAGTGAGACCCAGTGCCAAAACAGCAACAAAAAAATCAGATGAATAAAAAAAATTACAGTCTAATCTATAATTAGCTGGTTTTTATTATTAGTGATAAGTTTGACCCAGGGACTACGATACCTTAGAAAAAGTTTATTCGTTTATATTTCAACTTTTGTTTAGCAAAGATTTCCTTAGGAAGATGACCCTTATAGTCTTGAGATCACCCATCTCATGAAAAATTGAAAATATACCAGCACTTTGGTTCTCTTTGGAGAAGGTGGGACTTTTATTCCAAATACTTTACTTGTATATAATTTCAGACATGGAAAATAGTACTTAAAATTTTCAGTTATTCTGAAACATTGTTAAGTAGACAGGTTGTAGAATTCACCAGACCAAATCAATGGAGAGAAGTAGAATAAAACAAAGAGAAAGATAGGAAAGCAGACCTCAAAATGCAGGTCCTTATGGCAAATCATAGCTTGAAATCTGAACATTTAGCAAGGCAGAAATGCTGTGGAGAAAATATGAATTAAAGAAGGCTGAGTATGACAAATGGAATATTGTGAGTGTGTGGCACTTTCTGTACCACAGAACAGAAACATAACCAAGGTCACTGATACTAAAGGCTGTTCTCCTGAGCCCTGCCCCTCTGCGTTCACTTTTCCTAAATCCTGACTTGAGAAAGTAGGTGATTTGGCCAGGAAAACTATCTGATTTGACCATGCTGACATCCTCAATATAACCTCATTTACCCCTTAAACCACATCCATGAACACAGGTTGATTTAGATTTAGTCTTTGCTATTCTTCATTTAATCCATATATCAAATTGTTATTACTCTTGATGTTTTGTTTAAGTATACTTTCTTATTTTAAATTAAATATCCAGTAAATATGTTACTTTCTGACTGTAGAGTGCATTATGTTTCTCCTTCTTAGTACATTTCTTCATATCTAAGTTGAATATGAATATCAATCATAACATTTTCACGAAGAATATAATCATAACTATGGGTCTTAAAATAATTTAACTGGTCTTACTTCTATGCAAAATCTCAGCAATTTATTAAGACTAAAGCCTATATTAATTATACATATGATATACACTAGAAGGCATATTTTCCCACTTTTATATGTAGCTCTACTTTTATGGTAGGAAACTCCTTCAAATGAAATCAAACACAATTTTGTATTCTTAGAAACACATTTAAAGATTCAGGAAGTTTTTCTCTTTTTAGCCAACAAGCAGGGCTGGATATGGCAGCTCAGATCCTATCACTCAGGAGGCTGGGGCTGGAAGAGTGTGAAGCCAGCCTGGACCACATAATAAGACCCTGTCTCCAACATGTCATGGGCCATGAAAAGGCTAGTGTACTGTAATTGCCACTTTCCTTTTTAAAGAGTGCAGTTTCTAAAACTTAGGTGGAAACACTGGATCTTTTAGTTTCCATAAAAAATAAAATAAAACGATATGACAACTCTTCACTAGGGATTCAGGCATGGTATTGAATATCATAATAAAAGATGCTCACCATAAAAGATCCTTCCCTGTGAGTCAGCAAAATTCATTTAAGAGAATGTCTTAGATTATCCTTGCCTCTCTCCTGCAAACCCTCAGAGGTGTTAATGCCAGGAAGATGCTTAGTGAACAAATACTGGACAGAGATTTCTGACCCAGCCTCACCACACAGCCTTGAGTAAGTGATTTCATTTTGTTGATGCTCTTTTGCTCAGTTGAAATGGGGCAAAGCAAGAATGGTGACTCATGTCTGTCTTTCAAAGATTTGGGAGGCTGAGGCAAAATGTTCACTACAATGGTCTTCAGTGCTACACAGTAGTCTCCAGGCAAGCCTGTGCTACACAGAAGACAGGAAGGAAGGGATGGAGGGAGAGAGAGAGGAGAGAGGGGGGAGAAGAGAAAAAAGGAGGAGAAAGAAAACGACAACATTATTTTTCCCGTGTTTTGCTCACAGGTTGTCATCAATATGCAATGGAAGGTATCAAAGGAGTTTTTAAACTGTAACCCTTGAGCCAAGCATGACGGTGAGTGCTAAGCATTATGGAGTGGAGGCAGAAGGATTAGGAATCAAAGCCAGCCTCAGCTACCCTATGGAGCTTGAGGCCAGTTTAAGGCTCCACATTCTGTTTTACTCCCCTCTCTAGATGGCAATTGTACATGCTTTACTGAAGATATGGAAATTAAGCATTTATTATTATTTATTTTCATTATTCTAAAAAGTATTTTAAATATACCTGTAGGTCTAATCATTGTAGTACATTTTATTATAGTTTGGGGTGTGTGTGCGCGTGTGTGTGTGTGTGTGTGTGTGTGTGTGTGTGTGTGTGTGTGTGTATGTGTGTGTATGTGCATGTGTGTGTGTGCCTGAGGAGCCCAGAGAAGGATGTAAAGTGTCCTGCTCTATCATTGTCTGCCTTATTCTCTCGAGACAAGAAGCTGGGCTGGCCGGCCAGGGAGCTCCTAGGATGTACTTGTCTCCCCACCCAATCCCCTCCTCCCTGTACTAGGGTTGTATACAGGCATGCCTGGCCATGCCTACTTTTTTCACATGGTTTCTAGGATTTTTTAAAATTATTTCTTCTTTTTTTTGAGATTATAGTGTAAGTACATGTCTTAGTGTTTTTATTTCTGTGAAGAGGCACCATGACAGGGCAATTCTTACACAGAAAACATTTAATTGTGGTGACTCACTTACAATTTCAGAGTTTCAGTCCACTATCATCAGGATGGGGAGCATGGCAGCATGCAGGCAGATGTGATGCTGGTAGCTAAGAGTTCTACATTTTACAGGCAACAGGAAGTAGACTGACACTGAGTGGTATCCTGAGCATAGGAAACCTCAAAGCCCACCCCCTCAGTGACACACTTCCTCCAACAAGGCCACTCCCACTCCAACAAAGCCACACCTCCTAATAGTGCCACTCCCTATGAGATTATGGGGGCCAATTACATTTAAACTACCGTAGTACATCATTTCTCCCCCTTTTCCTCCCTCTAAACCCTTCCATATACCCCTCCTTGATCTCTTTCAAATCCATGACCTCTTTTTTCATTAATTGTCATTACATACATATATACATACACACACACACACACACACACACACACATACATTACTAAATTCATAAATGCAGCTTGCTTAGTCTGTATAATATTACTTGTAGGTATGTTTTCAGGGCTGACCATTGCTAGGGTTTTAAACTGAGGTCTCCATGTTTGCACAACAAGCTCTCTTACCTACTAAGCCATTTCTCAAGCCCCTTGGCATCTTATTCTATAGCCCATGCCTCATTATATAGTTCACACTAGCCTTGAATATGTAGTGGTCCTTTTGCCTCAGCCTCCCTTTTGCCAGGCTACACATTCTTTCAAAGTAACCAACAGACTCCAGAACTCATGGATTTTTTTTTTAAAGTCATACTACTGTTTTTTGGGAGGAAAATCACATCATCTATTTCTCAGTTTCTTGATCCATAAAGCTGAATATAATAATAGGACCTACCTCGGCCGGGCAGTGGTGGTGCATGCCCTTAATCCCAGCACTCAGGAGGCAGACCCAGGCGGATCTCTGTGAGTTCAAGGCCAGTCTGGTCTACAGAGCAAGATCCAGGACAGGAACCAAAGCAACACAGAGAAACCCTGTCTCGAAAAAACAAAAAAAGGACCTACTTCATAGGAGTACTGTATATATTTAAAACACAAAAACATTAAATGAATCTAGAATAGCAAGTGCTACAGAATAGACAAAATAAAAGTTCTAAGAAGAATAAGAATCTGAGGGGCTGGTGAGTTAGGTAGCATCTTTACTACAAGAACAGGTAGACATGCTCCAGTTTCAGGCCAGGGTGGGGCATAAGAAACTCACTCAGCTATGTCCTTAAATCCACTCACCCACATAACACTTGTATCTAAGGAGGTCTTTGAAAGCCTGTCTGTTGTTGTTGGAATTCTTAAGAAAGGGCCCTAACAGTATGACTCGCCAGTAAATGAGAAAGCAGACAAGGATGCCGTAGGCCAGGCTTCCACTTCCTTCCAGTGGTTGACTTTGGCTCTTGATCTGAAGGAAACAGGAAGCAAATATTAAAGGCAGTCAATAGGGAAAGTGTCTTCATTCCCACCAAGTCTGGAGAACCAAATCCAATGGATAGAGTCTGGACGGAAGCAAGACTGCCTCAGGGTAGAGATGAATGCAGTGGAATCATGGTCTTGAGACACCATGACAGGGTTACTCTTCATCTTCACATGTGTTTCTGATGAACTGTCAATAAAGTTTCCAAGACCTGACTGGGATATCAGCTATTGAAAAGCTCTAGCTTGTTTATCCTTTGGACACAAGAACCAAAATACACAGAGAAAGGTTGCATTCTCTGTGGCAACTAAGAAACAAATCTTTTGCCATTAAAAATAAATTGCACAGAACAACATCTTTCATCATTTAAGACCCAAAGCTTTCCCTTTGCCTAACTCATCATGCTCCAGGTTACTTTCAATGCCTGACCAAACTATATCATTTAATCCTCACAACTCTATGGACTAAAGATGAGAAACAAGAGCTTCTTAGAGGTGAAATAATTTTCCACCGATGTTATAATCAGTAAGTCTTAAGAACAATTTGTTCTCTTTATTTGGGGTGAGGGTGGGGGGTGGACACATCTATCTTCTCACTGAGTCCATAGCAGCTAGTACTGCAAAATAGTAGAGAAAACATTTTGGAATCAAATGATTTATCCCTAAACCCTTCCCCCCTTCCCCCCCCCCATTTCCTCAGCTATTCCCTTGAAGTATCTTCAGAGCTACTACAGTAAACTCTGGTTGGTCTTGCTGCCTCTCCTTGATTTAGTCTCCATATGCTGCCATGGTTACAAGATAAAACATCCCTGTCATATAGTCTTCAATGGCTTTTATTGCCTATGAGTAAAAGACAATTCCTTATCACTCAAGAGTGCTCACAGCTCAGCCCTAACTGACATTTTAGAACGATCTTCCATGCTCTCTCAGTCTGGTAGCAGGCACCCATCTGGTCGCACTGGTTCATCTAAGCCTCTGGAAACATGCTGTGGAATGAGCTGTGCCCCTACCGAGGTAACTCCTTCTATCCTGGCCCAGGCTTCCTCATTATACAAACGTTTGAGTCATCCTTGAAGGAGTATATATTTTTTTAAATGATTAAAAGCAAACATAACGCCTCTTCTAGGGATTGGATCTGGATGGGAGGAACCCGAAGAAGTAGAGGGACAGGAAACCATGATCATGACATATTATAGGAGAAAAAAACATCTACTTTCAATAAAAGGAAAACAATGTAAACCCCCTTATGTTATCTTCTCCAAGCCTCCCCACTCTGGTTTCCTAGCCAAGGGTTTTCCTCTCATGATTCCCAAGCTGAAGCTACAGTTCTGTAAACCTTTTATATACGGATACTAATGTACTTGGGAATAAGATATTACGGCATCTGTTCTCCCCCATGGTTTAAGCCTCAGAAGTGAACTACCCGAAATTTCAGACTACCAGACATTTTGTTTTTCATATCACTTCTATTTTAGCTCCAAATGTGTCCACGTTTCTACATCCAAAACATGCCCAGATAATCACACACATGTGCAACTTGCTTTTTTTTTTTTCTTTTCTAGGAATGAAATGCTCTTTCCTTCAAGTCATAAACGGTTCTTTTAAATACAGACACCCCTTGAGTTGTGTCCTGATAAACCCAACATATGGGAAAAATCAAGCAAGGTGAATTAGTACACCTAAGCTTAGCAACCAAGCACACTCAGAGCTTTGTTTGTTCCTCTCACGAGCAAATGTCTACCTGAAGCTGTGGCTACTGTCACCAACCTACATCTAAGGAGAGCATCATCCATCATAGCTCTAGACAGACAAAAGACGAAAATCCAAAACATGCATATTCCTGCCGGATGTGTATTCCTTGTGTACCATCCTAAAGTTAAAATATATATATATAATTCAAACCCTCCTATTTCTGAGCCAACTGCAGCATAGTTTGCATTTGCTTATACTTTATATCCAGCTCATTCTGATCTTAATGAGCAGTCCCCTCAAACTAATACTAACTTTCAATCCATGATAAATGGCACCCACATATGTTTATCAAATATGCCAGTTTTCCACTATTCATTTTGGATGCTTCATTTTCTTGCAGTCCCACAAGTATAAATATCACAACTCAAGTTGTAGTTATTTTTGCTCAGTTAAAGAAACATTGTACTATTTTTCTCTATGTGCTGACTTTAACACAGGAATGAATCTCTCCATGCCTCATCTGCAAAAAGGTTCAGCCATTGTTTAAGACGACATATCTTTTCACAGGTGGATGCTAACTTTAAAAAAAAATTCTTCTCTCATACATTACATCCTGACCGCAGTTTTTCCTCCCTCCCCCCCTCCCAGCCCCCCCGTCTCCCTCCCCCCCCCCCCAGATGCTAACTTTTGATGCTAATAAAATGGCTAAGACTCTTACATCCCCATTTTACAGCCATGCTACAGACACTCTGACATATGCCACCTGACTGTGAGGTTACAAAAATAGAAATAAGTTTGTATGGGTTGGACATGTGTGCTATGGTGTAGCTGGAAGTTTCTCTGGTCCTGCCAGCCCTATAGTCAGACTGAATCTCTCTCACATGCCTCCCGCAGCCGCTTGGTCCCAAGTAAACACACAGAGGCTTAAATTAATTACCAATTGTTTGGCCTATGACAGGCTTCTTGCTAGCTAGCTCTTTCATCTTAAATTAAGCCATTCCTATTAATCTATGTTTTGCCACGTGGCCGTGGCATTACTTGTCTGCTGGCATCTTGCTTTTCCTTCAGTGGTAGCGGCTGGCATCTCCCTCGACTCTGCCTTTCTCTTCCCTCTTCTTGGATTTCCCACCTGCCTCTAAGCTCTCTTGCCATAGGCCAAAGCAGCTTATTTATTAACCAAGGGGAACAACATATATTCACAACACACAAAAAGACATCCCCCAGCACTATGGCATGTGTGTAGAGGTCAGAGATCACTGCCTTCCACTGCGAGGAAGGGTCCTGCTGCTGCTTCTCTGCTGTGTGTGCAGGCTGGTTGGCCGGCAAGCTTCTGGGGGTTCCTCTGTTTCTGCTTCCCATCTTGGTGTAGGAGAGCTGGGATTAAAGACACATGCTACCATGGCTATCTTTATGTGGTTCTGGGGATTCAAAAGTAGGGCCTCACATTTTCATGGCAAGAGTTTGACCCTCTGACCTATCTCCCAAGCTTCATAGTTTAGATTTTTTTTAGACAGCCTTACTTACACAGCCCAGACTGGCCTTGAATTCATGAGCCTCTAGCCGGAGCCTCCTGGGGGCCAAGGTTCCAGGTATACATCACAACGTCTAATTCCTTGAATGAATTTATACTTAATTAGGTCAGTTGAGATCTATATGTAAGAGAAGGATTGCTTTTCCTTGTATAGGTGAGAAAACTATTTTAAAAAAGAGCTTCAGCGGTTTGGATCTATATAGAATATGGCCTGGCTAGAACTATGGAAGAATGTGTGACAAAGCTCTGTAAATGTTGGCCTTAAGCAAGAAAGGAAAAATGACTTGCAGGTTTGTTTTGGCAACTTGTTTCTTAATATTCTTGTCTATAGAACTTTATTTCCAAGTTCTTAGCTCTATTACTTCAGTGCTTGTCCTTGAAAAGCCAGCCATTGGATTCTGCTCACTGCTCCTTTTTTCTCTTCCCGACTTACTCTGAGGTTTAATTTGAGCATTTAAAGAAATGTATGAGAAAGAAAACAAAACAAAAACAACTTGAAAAGGAAGACAGACGAAGTGTGTATGTTCCCTTACTGGGTCACTTCAGTGGGGCGGGACTTGATGCTTGCTCTCAGCAGAAGTGTGTTTGCCACACTGTGGTGCCCAGGCCAGGGGAAGGAAGGAGCTGAGAAACAAAGTACTCTTGCTTTCATTTGCTTACACTCCCCATTATAATAACTTCAATATTTGCGCAGCTGAAGGAAAGGAAAGCACACTGAGAATGGATATCAAGATCTCCAGGAGCTGGCAAACCAGAAAAACACGAATAGGAAAACAGTTGCACAGGTTATAAATAAAATCACCTCAACCAAGACAAACCTAGTCCTGGGGTTTGGGGATTCCAAAGGGAACCTGTAAGGAACACGTTGCTATAATTATTCTGAGAGCATTCTCTGTTCTCTTTATTTATGGAGATGTTCAGAACAGATTAGGGAGATAGAGATCTCTAGTATTTAGCCTTCGTTATGGTCAGGGAAGAGGTCAGTTGTTCTGCCTTTTCCTGAATAGGAAAACGGGAACCATGGACAACTCAGCAGGCCAGTGAGGCCTCAAGAAAAGAATAGGGCACTTTGGACAAACCAACAATCCATTTTTCATGAATAGCCTCTCCACGTGTGAGTTGTTCGCACAACTGTGAAGTTTATTTCCAAGTTCCTAGACCTATTCCTTTACCATTGTCCTTGAGAAACTAGTCTTTGGATTCTGCTTCCTTCCCATTCTTTCCTGGCTTATTTTAAGGCTTGCTTCGTTGTTTATCCCATACAGGTAGCTTGACAACTTGCTGTCTGAGTCATCCCTAAGTGCAGCTGAGGCTACTGCCCTGTTTGGATTTGTGTATGTGTCAATCCGAACCCAAGCCTCAGTAACAGTAATGTGATATTTGCCCATCTACCAGTCGGCTCCCACATCCTGCATCCTTCAAATCCTGCCTGAATCTGTAATTTCCCACAGCCACCTAATATAGACTGGAAACAGGACAAGGAGAAACACAGAATTTCAGAATAAGCTCTCAGTTAAAGGCAGTCATGACAGACCTTGTTTACCAGTTGGCTGAGATGCCCATGTTTACCCACAGTTGAATAAGTTTGCCTTTCATGGATCTCAAGGTGTAGATTTTTGTTGGGTAGTAATGTGGTGAGTAGAGAGTCACCTTATTTAATCTTTTCTGCGCTTTTAGCAAATGGTAAGATTGGAAATGCAACCCAACATTCCTAAGTAGCCCAATAATGGAAACAGTTGGACTACATAGGTGTTGTAGCTATATCACATATACAACAGAGGGAAAGGCTCCGCTCTCTATCTTCCCAAGACAGAGTTTAGCCACTAGAATGCTATCATTCTGCTCATTAAGGAAAACAATCTTCTTTTTTGTCTTTAGTATTAATTGGAAACTACCTAAGAGTTTAGACCTTGAGGGAAAAAGAAGCACTGCCTTTTTTGAACATTCCTTGGAAGACTCTCCCAGGAAAACAGTACTTAGTAGGACAAAAAAGGTGTCTTGAGATGAGGATATCCTTTTCTAGTTTTTAGTGTGTTGTGGGTGGGGCAGAAGCAGGGCAAGTCCTGGGCCATAGGAATGGGATGGTGGGGGCTATGGACCAAAGAGTAATCACAGTTTGACATGGGGTGGGGCACAATTTGGTCTAGTGCCAGATCTATCTGTAGATAAAAAGGAAATATATTAACCATTACTTTGTTTGAAATCAAGAGCCTTTAAGGATGGGACACCTGTGATGTTAAGTGACGCTCTCCACTGTGTCCTGAAATGTGTGCACAGCATATACTGCCTTAAAAACTACAATGCCAGGGATTTGCTTTGTGTTTTCCCACGGATTTACTTTTGTCTTTCCAAACAAAAGTAACTCAGAAACCAAACACCAGTTAAACCATCACTAATTAAACAAAATAGTTTGAAGTATGTTTGAAAACTAAACAGAAACATTTAAGCTATTAATATCCTAAAATACTTTTTAGATTTTCAAAAATATTGATTTCAACCTTATAACTATATTCAATGTAAAACTGGAAATGAGATGAGTAAATAGAAAACTGGAACTTTCTTAATCTATCCTTATTTTTACTAAATAATTCAATTGATTATTTTAAGTCCTTTCATATTATAGGAACAAAAATAGTGAAACATTTTTAAAGCTTTCACTACCTTTAAGGAATTTCTAAAATTTATACAAATTATTCGTGACTACATATAACAGATACTGTAATCTTCATTTTACAGATAAGAAAATTAGTTTAAAAGATCTAACAGCTAATGCTAGAGTCAGAAATGAAGGTAAGTTGAAAGATTGTTGTTTTGGTTCTGATACTCATGTTTTGAAACAGTGTCTCCATGGGTCCAGGCTGCCTGCTATGTAGCTGATGGCTTGAACTCCTCATCCCCCACTTTATAGGTGCTGAGATTGCAGTTGTGCACCCCTCCATTCAACCAGCTAATTGAAGGATCTTGAGATGCATGCCAATTTGTTGGCTTTGGCCGAATGATCACTTATTGGCACTGAGTTCGTTGTTTCTGGGCAAATATTTGCTTAGAAGCGACTGCAAGAGAGAAAGGCCAACCTGCAGTGTTAAAATTTAATACTGTGGCTAGGTTCACAGTCTATTCCAATTTCTTTTGGTGCCCGATCTCATCTCAGTTGGACATATGCTCTCTTACCTTAATTAATTGATGGTGCAGGGGATCGAATCCCGTACCTGTCATGTGCTTCGTAAGCACTGTGTCACTGAGTACACACCAAGCCTCTTCCAATCTCACAGTGGAAGGGCTACCAAAACAGCTACATCTTATATTCAAATGGCTGGCCACTTACCACAATTTCATTTCTTCCCAAGTGTTCAACACAAGAGAACTCTAAATTCATGCCGTACTTTTGATGCATTTCACAGCTAATCCCCAGACCCCTAATTCATTACATAGAAATCAAGTACTTATTTACAAGATACATATTTTTTAATTGGCTTGGATTGTTTCGGTGGTGGTGATGGTAGTGGTAGGTTTTTTGTTTGTTTGTTTGTTTGTTTGTTTGTTTGTTTGATTGTTTGTTTTTGAGATAGGGTCTCATGTAGCCCAGGCAGGTCTCCAACTCTCTATGTAGCTGAACATGAACTTGAACTCTGGCCCCTCATACTTCTGCCTCTACCTTCCGAATGCTAGGATTATAAGCATGTGCCAACATGCCCAATTTATGTGGTGTTAGTTATCAAAGCCAGGACCTCATGCAAGCTAGGATAGCCCTCTGCTGCAAGCCACAGGAAAATGTAATGGAATTCAGCTACTATCACAAAAGCTACTACTTGGAAAAGTCAAGGACTTTCCTGAAGGTCAAGCCATGGCTTAAGAAGTCTTGGTGATATTTCAGCTTTTGTATATTTATTAGCCAATTCCTGCAATGATTTCCTTGTATGCTATGTATGCTTCCAACTCCTAACAGTGTATTTTATCTGAAATACCTATCAAGCATCCAAGGCCAAATGATCTCCTGAATTAAGGTAAATTAAACTCAGACCCTCCTTTTTTATACAGCCTTAGTGGTATTTATACTAACATTATAGACTCCTAACATTTACCGAGTCACCTCTAAGAATGTAGTTTGAGCACATAAATTCCCTTTTTCTGATCTATTAACCGATATTAGCTCTTAGTTGACCTCCTCCTTTACCACTCCCCTTTTGGGTTGTGAAAGAAAGCCTGATGGTCACTGCCTGAGGAAAATTCTTGTTTGCCTTTATGACCCTGTAAGAATTCAAGCCTGGTGACCTTGCTTTAGCTAGAGCACTGCTATTGCATGGGTATATAACCGTAAACTGAGGAGGATTTTGACTGGAGAACTAGATGGAGAACCAGATGGAGAACTAGAAGAACGAGATGGAAGATGAGGAAGAGCCAGATGGGTAAGAATGAGATGAAAAAGACCAAGATGGGGCAGAACTAAGATGGGATAATTAAGATAGAACTTAGAGGGGACAGCAGATAAATGTAGAGAGAAATCAAGCAAGAAAGGAGCTAGGCATGAGAACAGAACTGTAGCGGTGTAGATAGAATTTTATCCCAGAGGAATAAAGTAGACCAACTAAAAGCTTGGTGTACTCAGATTCTTTTCCTGAAAATAATTGGTGCCGTTCATAACTTCTCTTCTGGGCTCCTGGGAAGAAGATTATTAAGGCAGGACCATAATAATATTCAAGAGCCCTCTACCGGTTGAGCTGCATCCCCAGTTTGCAGGTGCAGTTCTGAGTTCTAAAGATACAGCAAGGCCAGAATTCTTTTGGAGTTCATAGTTTAGTAATAAAAAGATGTAGTAGGTAAGTCAATGACAAGATGGTGATGGGCAGATAAAAAGCCATTCTGTCATGTCCTTGGGGGAGATCCTGAGAACTGTTACCCTGAAACCATTGTCTCCTTTTTTTGAAAAAGTCAATTATTCTTTTATTTTGTGTGCAGCTGTATGACTAACCTTTGCCCCACGGATGTAAACAGGAGAGAGGTGAACAATACTCAGTCATCTTCTAAAGAAGAGGGAATGTTCTTTTGTTTCTTTTCTGCAGGCCAAGATAGAAGCCTGCTGGCTGGAACAACCACCTAGACCTCAGAGGTCTGCATTTTAGGGATAATGGAGCAAAAACAAGGGATCCAAGATAAGTTAGGACAGTTAGACCCACCCTAGGCTCCTCACTCTGGAATAGGTTTCCCTGGGGGATGAACAAAAGTCCACCTCATTGTTGGTTGTTTGTTTCAATGGGGGGGGGAGTGAGGGGGTGATTCTACCACTCACTCCCATGTGATGTTACTCTTGACTAATTTCAAGACACTAAGAAAACCAAGTAAGGAATTAGAGAGTGGTACAGTGTAACATGGGCAGGATGGTTGGGGCAAGGTGTCATGAGAACTTAAGACTCAAGCTGAGCCCTGAACCAGTGAAGAAGTGAGCCAGGAGAACAGGGAAGTGTGTTCTCGGAAATGGGAAAGAGTGAAAGGAAAATACCACACAGGAGAAGGGAACGGGATTTTGTGATCAAAGACCAGCAAGGTGTCAAGAAGACTGACTCGGAGGACCTTTCTAATTATTGTTACTGGAGACAGAAATCCTTCCCTCCAGGTCTGGAAGAGGTTGGGCAACTTTGCAGGGATAACCTCTATGGATGTCTCCCAAAGTGTGACCCAGTTAGAAGCCTTCAGCTTCATGGCTCAGCCCATACTGGCCAATTTCAAACTCTCTTCGTGTTACCATTCAGATATTGCTTGTTGTTAAAGGCTGCAACAATTCTCATCTTTGATTATGGGCTGGCTCTGATGACCAACTCCTCACAGCTTTTGTTCTTGACGAGGCCCCATAGATATTGTCCATAATGTTCATTTTAAAAAAGGTTTATTTTACTCTTCTCTCTCCCCTTCTTCTCCCTCCTCACTCCCCCTCTCCCTCCTCTCTCTCTCTCTCTCTCTCTCTCTCTCTCTCTCTCTCTCTCTCTCTGTGTGTGTGTGTGTGCACATGTATGCATATCCATACAGGTACCCATAGAGGTTAGAAAATGTGTCAGATCCTCTGAAACTGGAGTTTAGGCAGCTATGAGCTACCATGTGAGTGATTGGGATCTGAACCCAGGTCCTCTGCAAGAACAGCAAGTGTTCTTAACCACAGAGTCATCTCTCCAGGGCTCCTCCAGTTCATTTTGATTTTGAATAGTCCATCATTTTGCTCTAATTAATATATATCTCTTGTCACCTCAATTAAGGTATAGAATAAGAACTACATCTTTAAAATGTTTTAAAATCCATT
>CABHPH010161866.1:0-15000 GCA_902168325.1 Peromyscus nudipes | reverse complement strand
AACCCTGGATTTCTACAATGCCTTTCTCTGTGATAGGCTCTGTCTTCTCCTGCAGTCTACAGGAAGCACTGAATGATTTGTTGTGTAACTCAAAACACTGGTAATATAATTGCCTAAATATTTACAGGTCTTCACAGCTAATCACACATTAAAGGAAAGCTTTATAAGCAGTATTAAACTGGGGAGGAGGCAGGTGAATCTGTGAGTTCAAGGGCAGCCTGGTCTACCTAGTAAGTTCTAGGCTAGCCGGATCTATATAGTGGGACCCTGTCTCAAAAGCAAACAAACAAGAAACCCAAACAACAACAACAACAACAACAACAAAATACCCTCAAAATGATACAGAGATTCTGAAATAGGAACACAAAGAGTCTCATATAGATTTCAAATTCATCTTCATTTAGGAAAAAAATTAACAGTAAAATTTTATTAATTGGAAAATTTTCAAGCATTATTCAAGTTCACAGGCTGTACTACAATATTTTATTTTATCTGATATATGGCTTACAAGTATATAAGAAGATAGAGTTTATGAACTATTACTTGAAATGGAGTCCTTTGCAGGTGCGGAAAAGAGTCTCTGTATCAGTAAGACCCCCTAAGTAAAATAAGTTTCTGCTACTTTCCTCCCATGGTTTATACATTCTCTTAAGATTGCATTTGCCTGACAATCATGAGGAAGAAATTTTAAAAGATCTTCAGTCTTACTATAGTTGTTTGTAAGTGGGTTAGGTTCTTGGATCTGACTACGGTTCTTTATCACTATAAATGACTGCGGTAGGAAAGTATGCCTAGCGATTTTATTTTCAATGGATGATCTAATGCCTCAAAGACAAGCTTCTAAGTCATGAGGGTGAGGATGCGTATGTATCATTTCTCGGGCACTGAGATCAAAACCACTATGAAAACCTTGTGCTGGAGTTATACTAAAGGGCCAGGACATCTGAACTCAGATCCTCAGCTCATAGATGATTCTGAAACCTTTGCTTCTGTGACATCATAAGCAACTTTAAAAGGGAGGGGAAGGAATCTTGAGACTTCAGCTTGTCTTTTGCTGTTTGTTTATACAAAGGATGTTGTCTAATGTATTCCTGACACTGAGGGATGTGATGCTTTGGTTGGTCGTTTCCCATGTTTTCTGTTGGAAATACTCTCACGATGACCAACTTTAGGCTTCCGTCATAGAGGCACCAGATGAAGTGTGGGAAGAAATGTGTGGCAGTACAATGACACATAGGAACTTACAAAGCAATGGTGTAGCAACAAGCACTATAGTATTTTCAGATTTTCCTCATGTAGCTACAGGACATACGAATAACATCAAGACCATATAGATAATAGCAAAAGTATCCAGCAACTTCTAAAGTGATACCTTTTGAATAGTTATTGCTGTTTTACTGTGACATGTCCAAGTAGCCACTGAGCTACATCCATAACCCCATATACCTTGTGTGTATGTGTGTGTGTGTGTGTGTGTGTGTGTGTGTGCATGTGTGTGTTCAAGCACACGAGCATGTGTGCATGCACAAGGTTTTAGGTGGTTCAAACTGGTCTTGAACTTAAGTTGACCTTGAATCCCTGATCCTTGGCCTCCACTCCCAGAGTGCTGGGATTACAGGCGTGTGTCATCGCACCTGACTGATCACTTCATGTGAACACTGATGTGTCCACTGTGTGACTGCTGGCTCGTAGAATTTCTGAAAATGTCTTAGTCCGGTCTGTGAACTAGTGTGAGTTCCAGCACACACTTTGTCTTATGTGCAATGCTTCTGAGCGTAAACACCCAGCAGATGTTCAGTCACTCGAAGCCACTATGGAGTGGGAAGGAGAAAATCAGGATTGAGACAATACAGATCGGAAAGTAATGAATACCTTGAGAGTTGGTAAAGTATTTTCTCTTTTGTTGATTGTGTCTGTGTTCTTGTGGTATAAATGTAAAGGCAACGCTGGATTGTATCTGCTGATAATTTCTTTGTGTGCTCTGCCAGTGAGGGCTGGTAAGTTCTGGTAGCTGTGTGTGGACATTTATTCCTTGTGTCAGCTTGTAGTGAGTTGCTAAAAAGGAGTAACTACTTCCTGTGAACCCAATGAGCCTACAGCTAGGGGCAAAAACTTTCTTTTCCCTAATACCTCCCCTATGCCTTATTTATCAAGGACCTCACCATGGGTCTTCTAGGTCAGCTTCTCTCATCCTTGGCTATGATTCTAGGTTTAACACAAACTTTGTTCTTATATTAGCAAGAATGTGTAGAGAAAACAGCTATACGAATTAGCACATGTTTAACTGACTATAACAGAAAGCAGCTAGGCAAACACTAAAGGGAATTAGTGGCTTACATATCTGAAAAGATCAGAGATGGCCTCTGAGACCTCGTCCAGAGACTTCTACACAAACCAGGACATAATTCCTGCATCAGCTCCCTTGGCTTTGTCTCATTTGCCAGTCATCCTACTGAGGACGGTTGTGTTCCAGTACACACTCCTCACAGCTTAATTACCCTAGCTAATTTGTCACATCAGCTACACCTTCTGTCTCGTCAGCCAAAATAAATAGTTATTTGCCTAACAGTCCAGTTTCTCTCCCTATGTATATAACAAAACTTCTCAGTGGCAAAGAGGTTCTGTGCATTATACAGAAACATATTCCTAATTCTAAAAGCACTTGGAGGTGCGGGGCATGGTTAAATACACCTACAAGCTCAGAGCTTGAGAAGGCTGGCACAGGAGTGTCGTGAGTTTGAGGCTAGCCTGGGCTGCAAATCTGTCTCAAAATAAAATCAAAACAAAAGAAGAAAGTAGAAGAATTTCATCTCTCCTGACGTGTGAGAAAGCTCTTTAGTATTAGGGATAGAAAAATAACAATCTTCTGTCTTGACTTTTTGTTCATTTGTTTGTTTTGAGACAGAACATCAGTATGTAACCCAGGCTGACATCGAACTCGCTATGTAACTCATGCTGATCAAGAACTCACAATTGCCCTCCATCCACTTGTGGCCTCTGGGATTACAGGCATGCACCCACACTCTCAGCTAAAAATAATACTCATTACAAATTTTCTCCTATATTTACAATATAAGGTACATAAAAATTAAAGCCAAAAGAAAATTCAAACCATAAAAGAATTGTGATCCAGTGCTTTGGATACAACAGAAGCATTAGTAATTATACATAGATTTTAGTGCAGAGATTCATAGAAGTGGCATTTGAGCTGGCTGGGAAAGATGTCCACTCCATTTTTCTTACCTGCCCCCTTTATGCAGGTTGCCTGGTGCCAGGTACAGACTAGATGGTGGGGTTGGAGGGGGCACATGTGCACTTCCGTGATTGGCAGAACTCAAGCTGATGAATGGGAATGTGGAGAGAAAAGCAAAGCTTATTAATATAAATACGAAGCAGTTTTGTTTGGAAAGTCACTAAATGGAAAGCCTAAATTGTACTAAGAGTATGACAGCTAACTTTTATTCACTCTTTCTTTGTGCCTGATAACATGCTAGTTTGTATGAAATATTTTAATTAATTAAATATAATTTAATTACATTTAACACCAACGTTGTGCAATAATAATTGTTCTTATTATGATTAGCTGAACATTAGAGATGAGGACATGGAGGTTTAGACAAAATAAGCAACATCTGAGATCCCGCAGTGCCCAAGTGGTGAGTCCAGGATGTACCCCAAGGCCAGGCTACTGAAACACATCTCAATCACTTACTATAATGTAGGGCAGGAAACAAATTATAGAACTTGGCAAAGTGTTTTGAAATGCTTCCTTTTGGATTTTCATGACTGTAAATATCGTTTTACAGATGTAGATGGCATGAACCTGGGCAAAAAAGTCAGCATCCCCAGAGACATCATGATAGAAGAACTGTCCCATTTCAGCAATCGTGGTGCCAGACTCTTTAAGATGCGTCAAAGAAGATCTGACAAATATACCTTTGAAAATTTCCAGTACGAAACGAAAGCACAGATAAATGTAGGTACAACTGGACCGTGAGTATCTAGATGAATTAACAGCACGCCTAAGGGGCTATGTGTAACCAGGCTCCCAGACTAGTTACTCTACATATCTTCTTTCGGTTGATTCTATGAGACCCTTTTATTCAGGATGATGAATAGCTTAGGTGGTTAAATAAAGCAAGCATTATGTATGATATGAGAATGCTTTTTTGTTCACTAGGGACATTGTGAGCTGTAGATTTGGCACTGAGGAATTGGCCTGTTCTGCTAGGATAGAGAGTGAGTGGAGAGGAGTGGTACCAGCTGTTTCCAAGTCTTATCACCTACAAACAGTTAAATGTTTGTGGTGGAAACACTCCCAAAGCACACAGAGGACCACAAAGCAAGGATAAGTGTTGTTTTCGCTGAGTACATCCTGGCCCTGCAAATGCTGAGAAGAGCAAATTCCATCTGTCTTGTCTCAAAGTATTCATTCTACATGGTCATGAGAAAGCCAGCAAGGACCTAATGCTTTGGGCCAATAAACATCAAAACCTTAACATTTTAATTATGTTTTTCAGCTGGGCGTGGTGTTGCACACCTGTAATCCCAGTATTCTGAAGGCAGAGTAGAAGGGTCACTCACAAGTCCGAGGCCAGCCTAGGCTATATAGTGAGCTCCAAGCCAGCCAAGCCTACATAGTGAGACCTTATCTCAAATGAACAAAAATTAGATTTTATATGTGTTAGAATAATATTCAGTTAAACAGTCTTTGAGAGAAATTGTAGAGAAGTTAGTTCATAAAAGATAAATAACCAGTTAAGGTATGACTTTATTTATTTTTTATTACTTATTTCCTTATTGCACTTACTAACAGTTGGATGAAAGAAAAATTAAAATAGAGTCTCACTATGCAGCCCTGGCTGGCCTGAAATTTTCTGTGTAGACCAAGCTGAACTTGAACTCACAAAGATCTGCCTACCTCTTCTACCCAAGGACTGGAATTAAAGGCCTGTGCCACCATGCCAGGCTTAATTTAAGATTTTGAGAGCTGAGGATTTAATGCAAAGGTTGAATCCTTGCCAGGCTTGTTCAAGGCCCCATGTTCAATCTCCAGAGCTACAATCAATCAATCAATAACCATAGCTTAATTCTAGTTTTAATTGTGAATTCAGTTAGACATAAAAAATCATATAGACATATAAAAAAACTACAGTATTTACATTTGTGAAGGATAGTTTTTTGCTTGAAATCATGGGTAAATATATGTTATTTTAGCCTATTATTACACACTATACCCTCTTCTCAGAAAGTATCTGTGGCTAATACAGTATGAGCTGAAAATAATTTGCACTTATCTGATGGTTTATTGTGTAACTGCATTCATCACAGAATAACAACAAAGAAGACCATTTATGAAGTAATGTGAACTAGGTGGATTAAGGAAAGCCTTGCAAAATCACCTGCAAGTTCAGACATCTCAGTAAATGAATGTCTGTTTTCCTGACTCCCACTTACCCTGCTAACACTAACAGTGTAACTACCACTCTGAAGAAGGTATAGAGCAGTGCTTCTCAACCTTCCTAGTCCTGTGACCCTTTAGCACAGTTCCTCATGTTGTGGTGACCCCAACCATAAAATTACTTTCATTGTTACTTCATAGCTGCAATTTTGCTACTGTTATTAACTGTAGTGCAAATATCTGTGTTTTCCAATGATCTTAAGCGACCCATGTGAAAGGATTGTTTGACCCCCAAAAGGGCTGCAACCTACAGGTTGAGAACCACTGGTATGTAGGATTAAAATTGTCCTTATGAACATAACATATTATTTCATCATGACTGTCCTAAGTTGTTGACAAAAATCTTACATATCTGTTTTCAGTTATAATAAATGTTTGAAGATATGACTTGAGAATTTTTTACTATTTCAAGAAAATTGGGCACTAAATGATTAATAGAATCCTAAACAGCCATACTAAAGCAATTTAATGAGGATAAATAACTCAGAGTGGTAAATACTAATAATGGGTGTAAAGGCAGTAATTACTCTATCTTTTAATGGTGCATGCTTTTGTCATCTCTACACAAAGGATGCATTTATTAACCTTTGAATTTCCAACATAGTGTCTAAAACACAATAAGCACTCCATAAATACTTGCCAAAGGTATAAATTCATTGGCAGGAATAGGCATTCTTTTAAAAATTCCTGTCATGTTAGCAATGTTCCAAACTGTAGCGACGATGTCATCATTCCCTGACAGAGTAAGTATGGCATCATGTATGCTACCTTCCTCATACTCCTCAGGCATATTTTAGAGTTAAAATCACGTCACAAAGAGCTTGTACAGTCAGATGGCATCTTAGAGAGGATTTGAGTCCCTATATGTTATAGATAAGAAAAGAGATTAAGAAAGGCAAAGAAACGTGTAAATCATATTGATAGGAGAGTCAAGACCAAGCCCTCAGCGCCTGGTTCCCAGGCCAGAGCTTCCTTTTAATGCATCATGAGCCATTAGCCTAATTATTGGTTACATTTTCTAGAGAGTACTTTTACTTTTCCCTATCCATTGAGCTATAGACACCCTAAAAATAATTACTTATCTACATAGTTCCTATTTTATTATAATGTTTAGTATCTCATATAGATATAACAGGAATCAAATCCCCAATAACCAATGGCATCATCTCTACTATTAAGTATCATTATTTATTTTCTTCATTTTTTTGTTTGTTGTTTTTGTTTTGAGACAGTCTCATGTATCCCAGACTGGTCCTCAGCCGACTGTGCACTCAAGGCTGGCCTTGAACTCCTGATTCTCTTGCCTCCATCCCTGAGTACTGGGATTATAGGTGTGCACCACTAAAATATAAATATAAATGCAGTTTTGAGCTTAATCTACTCCTAAGGGGCACTGGCAAATTCAAGTTTCACATATTTTGTGTGAAATAAACAATAACAACAACAAATGGATGAGTTCTTCAAATAATCATTGCTTGCTATATGATCCAATTTTAGAGTCCTGGTTGATAAAATCATTTATTTCTTAGAAAAAAGGCAAAAAAAAGGAAGAAAGAAAAGAAAAGAAATAAAAGAATTGGTAAAATATACAGTATTCAAGATGAAATAAAAATGTAAGAGGTATTAATGATAATTATAATCCTCTTCTATAAGTCACTGAAAATGGATATTGAACACTTTGCAGTCTCTAAAAATCTCCAAAGGAAAGTGTATTATAAAAGGGAAGAGCATTTCAATTGGCTACCTAATATCAAATGGTCAGCCCTGAAAACATATATACAAGTAACATTATATAGACTGAGCAGGTTGGATTTATGTATTTAAGAATACATATATATATGTATAAATGTATACATAGATGATATATGTAACAACAATTAATGAAAAAAGGAACCATGAGTTTGAAAGAGAACAAGGAGGGATATATGAATTTGGAAGGAGGAAAGGGAAGGGGAAATGATATAATTATATCATATTATCAAAAAATAGAAGATACAATTTAAAAACTAAAAGAAAAAAAGTACACATTTGCAAATGTACTGAAAGACTTTAATCCCTCACAAATAGTTCAGTTTGTCATGATTTTAGACTGCTGCATTCCATTTTTCTCCAAAATATATTCACTAATATATCAAAATAAAAACTTCTGATTAAAAAAACAATTCTTAACTAAGACTAACCAAGCTATATCGAGAGACTTAATACATCTTTATTATTTTTTCTTTAAAAACAATTTCTTTATATTTGATGTAAAGCTTACAACAAGCCCTACTTTTCTTGTTATTTCTGCAGAAATCATGTAATGTATATTGCATATTTGTTTTTAACTTGCATACTTTTAGCCTACAAGGCTGTATTCTGGTTTCATTTTCTTTAGGATTAGCCTCGCTAAACTAAAAATCACATTTTTCGTTTGTCTTTTCAACCTTTCTGACAGGAAGTACAGATGATGGACATAATAATTTAAGGCTTATGTCACAATCAGTCATCAGCTGAGCGTCATGGGGCTTTGTTTGTACACTAACCTGTGATAATAGAAGTCTTGGGCCCTTCCTGCTAATGACTAACCCAGAGCTGATGTTCCTGTTCATTGTAAGCCTCAGGAGAAGCTTCCAGCAGGCTGGAATCATGATCCCTAAAATGAATGTGGGTAGGATTACCTGTCCCCATAGGTGAAATTCATTTCATAGACACCTTTTAGAAACTTAACAAAAGGTGATTCTTTGTCCGTTATGCTTTGTACCTTACCACATACATCTCAATGGTCTTTTAATTTACAATTGAAGTTGGTAAAATACTAATATAGTAAATTAAGTAAAACACTTGAGGTAGATGTTAAATTCAAACTAAAAGACATCGAATTATATATGTATGTAGACTGTTTTATATTTAGTAATTATTAAAAATAGACTTTAAAACTTTTTTGAGAGAGTTTCATTGTGCAGTCCTGGCACTGTGCATACTGGTTTCAAAGTCACAGAGATCCACCTGCATCTGCTTCGTGAGTGCTGAGATTAAAAGTGTGCGCCACCACACCTGGATAAAAACAGTCTTATGTATAACTATAGAAGAAGAATAATGTTGCCTAACTAGATTTAAAAAGTCTGTAAACTAGTGGGGAACTCCCAGTGCCATGAATGTGGGAACAAATATCTGTTTGACCAGAACAAGTAAGAGAGGTTGTAAGAGAACATACAGATGTAGTTGAAGTGTTGAGATAAACAGATGTGGTGGCATTTCTGGTTGGCTACATTAGAAGCCGGCAAAGAAGAGGGAGATTGGAGATAGACACAGAGAACTTGGGATCTGGCTTGACAATGAGCAGAGGAAGGTCATTCCAAGCAGACGAAGCAGCAACAGTAAATTGATGAGCAGGAAAGAGCAGGGAATATGGGAGATTAGATCTTGGAAATGTGCTGATATGTGTAAGAGGTAAGTCCAAGATCTTAGTGGCTAGACATGAGTTTGAATGATATTCAACATGAAATAAGGAAGAATGTCTAAAGGTTGGAGTCATGTTACACACAGAAGCATTCTGACTAAAGGAGAAATGCATTATGAGAAGTGAGCAGAAGGTAACATCTGTATGATAAAGAATGAGGAAGGTGGGTGGATTCAGCAGTCAAGAGCACCTGCTGTTCTTGCTGAGGACCTACATTTAATTCCCATAGCCCAAGTGGTAGCTCACAACTGCCTGTAACTCTAGCTCCAGAAGATTCAAAACCCATGACCTCTGAGGCAACTACATTCACATACATTACCCATGCACAGACACACGTGCATGTAACTAAACACAAAATAATTTTTTTTTTTGGTTTCTCAAGACAGGGTTTCTCTGTGTAGCTTTGCGCCTTTCCTGGAACTCACTTGGTAGCCCAGGCTGGCCTCGAACTCACAGAGATCCGCCTGCCTCTGCCTCCCGAGTGCTGGGATTAAAGGCGTGCGCCACCACCGCCCGGCACAAAATAATTTTTGAAAGAAAAAAAAGCAAGGAAGATATATATATGCAGACTAAAGTGGAAAAGAAAGACAATGTTTAAGAAGGCTATGACAAAAAGAAACTGGCTCAATTTGATGATCCAGTCACTAAAAATTCAGCAAATACTCATAGAATACTTTCATGATATAAGACTTTGTTAAAAAACAAAACAAAACAAAACAGAAAAACAAGCATTCAATTAAATTCAAAGCAGACACTTGTGCGCATGAAGATGGTGGCATAGGAACCTAGAGCGCTGTTCGTGGTTGAAGCACCTTCTGGAACTTTCAGAGCTAGTCCTCAGGGAGGAGACTTCCAGGTCAGATCCAGCTCTTAACCTCCAAGTCTTGTGTCCGAAGTGTGTGGTGTTTTCACCACTGCTAGTGCCTATTCTTTAATTTCAGAGAGACAACCAAGGGTGACATCGATGGTCTGTATTGTTTGGGGGTGCTCTTGGACTCTCCTGACAGACATCTCGAAATGACATTTCACATACCTGGCACTGGAGGCTTTGATAAATAACTTGTGATTTTTGGGAGAAGCATTGTCATCCCAGGTGGCATAATTTCATTTAAACTATATATAATATATGTAAAAATGTATGTTATATATAAAATTTTAGGTAAACATTAAATAATATTATTCCCTATGGCTTTCCAAATATTCTTGGTGTTATTTGTTCCTCCCGTCTCCCTCTTCCTCTCTATTACCCTTCCTTCTCCCCAGCTAAAGTTCCAACCCTGTTCTTCTCATGTACCCCTTCATAGCACCGGTGTATGACTATTCCTCTTTCTAGAACAACCCCCCACCCATTCCCCTTTTTACTTTCTTGGCTTCTGAGGTTACTCTAGGTTATACAGTCACATCTAAAAATTCACATCTAGGATCCACCAATAAGGGACACCAACAGGGTGTTTGTCTTTCTGGACAAACTAAGGGTTACCTCTCTTAGTATAATATTTTGTTACTTGTAAATTTCATGATTTCATTTTTCTTTACAACTAAATAATATTCCATTGTCTGTATGTGCCATATTTTCAACATCCATTCATCAATTGGAAGACATTGATCAATTGAATGGGGAGGAAACCCACAGAGTGGAAGAGAATCTTTGCCAAGAATATATAAAGAATTGAAAACAGAGCCAAGAAATCAAATGGCCCAGTTTAAAATGGCTATGGATTTGGACAGAGAGTTCTCTAAAGAACAAATCAAAACTGCTAAGAAGTATCTTTAAAAGTATTCAACATTGTTAGAAATCAGGGAAATGCAAATATACAATACTTTGCTATTTCATGCTTGATGGTAAGATCTCATTGCTGAAGACACCACATACTTGAGTTACAGTGAATGTGGGGAAATCTAGCCAGTAGTCAACTGGAAGAAGCTTCATCCCTACTGGCTGCTTTCATGGTGCTGAATGGTGCTATGCATGCTACAAGAGAAAAGCAAGCCAATCACAGCCAGTTGTGAACCTTGCAAATTATATGAATGACTGGCCTAGCAAGACACACCCACTGATACAACAGGAGCACAAATTTTACAGGAGTAATCAACCACTTTTTCATTGGACTTAAGTATGACACTATCAATAGAGCCAAGGACTTGTGGCTACAAAGGTCATGGGTCCAAGGGGAAAATCTACTAGCATATTTTGCTAAAAGACATAGCATTAAAATGATTCCTAATAACATATTGCTAAAGCCACAGATTAGGGTTCCGTTCAGCCTTCATCAGAGAAGTGTCTTCTTGAAGTAGATAGCAATTACCATAGAGACTCCAATTGGTTAACATGCAGAGAATAACAGACTTCAGAGTGCTCAGTCCTAAATGGTACATCGGTATCACAACCCTCTTCTCAAGGCTCAGGAATCTCGTGGACAAGAGGGTGGGAAGATTGTAACAGCCAGGGGTAGTGGATGGCATTTGCCAGACACGGAGACAGAAGCACCTATAAACTCAGAGCAATGTGACCATGTGACAGTGTAATAGCAAGCTCAAGCCAGACAGAACCCCAGCCCAAGAGCGGAGAGGGGGGAAGGGGGTGGGCATGAGGTCCCAACCCTAGCTGAAGAGCTCTTGCTGTTTAATAGCTGCTAAGAGAGGAAAAGTCAGTTTTCTTTAAGAGTGTGACAGCTGGTCAACCTGGGCAAGCCCCACACTCACGAGTAGTTGGCAATACATACTGGACTTGATGGGGAAGGAGAGACATGAAGTTTGTGTAAATGGGGGAGGATCTTGGAGGAATTCAGGAAGGGAGATGAATATGAGCAAAATACATTATATAGAATTCTCAAAGAATTAAGAAAAACATTATTTTATAAAAGAATATCTACATCAAATGTTAGGCCACATGTTGTCTTTTATTAGATGAGTAAAGATTCTACAATTAAACACATTTCTTATAGTGATGTTATAAGCAGATAATAAATAAATTGAAGGAAAGCACTACAAAGTCATGCACACAGTAATGCTCAATGCATTTTGGTTTTCATTTTTGTCCAGTGAATTATAGCCTGACATACACAAAAGTTTTCATTGAACTGCTCAACTTTATTACAATGTAAATTACTGCAGTCCTGAGGAACAATATGGTGGCATTATATTTAATTTCTTGATATACAGATGGAGGCTTGCATATGCTATTACTGTGCCTAATAGTTTCATTTGACTTTTAAACAAATACAGCACAATATTGCTATGCAGAATGGGAAAATTGATGGAAGCAACCTGGAAAGTGGTTCGCAGCAAGCCCCCTCGACTCCTCCCAACACCCCAGATCCACGAAGCCCTCCAAATCCAGAGAACATCGCACCAGGTAACTAAGCACCCTCAAATGGAACAGTAAAATTTCTATGTATTTAAAAATGCTACTCCTTGACATTTTATTAAGTGGCATTTAAATGATGTAACTTTTCTCATTAAATATATTTTGTTCATAAGTTTAAGACAAAAGTAAAATTTAAGTTTGAAAGAATCACGTAAAATATTTTTAATAGTTATATATTCTTTCAGACAGTCCATGGTATTCCTCTTTTAAAATTTTTATTTATTTGGGGTTTGTGTGTGTGTGTGTGTGTGTGAGAGAGAGAGAGAGAGAGAGAGAGAGAGAGAGAGAGAGAGAGAGAGACTTCTGCTGAGTGCATGTGGAGGTCAGAAGATAGCTCTCAGGAGTCAGCTTTTTCATTGGTTTATGTTCTCTGAAAGGATTTATACGCAGTCTGTAAAGCACGGATTTCATTAGGTGTAGGTGGCTCATTTTTTAATCCTAGCACTCTGGAAGCTAAGGCAGAAGGTTTATGACTTTCAGGCCAGTCTGGGCTACTTAAACTCTGTCTCAAAAGAAACAAACAATATCAACAATAACAACAAAACCCACAAACAAAAAAACTACATAGTCTTTTAGCTTGTTTTAAAAACAAATCCTATTACGTTAATATGTATTATTTAGAAATGTTATTACATGCTGAGAGATATCTTTAGAAAAAAATATATTAATCAATTAGTAACTTTTCAAAATAAACTATAGCAAGTTTTTTTTGTCTTTAAAAATTCAAATATTGCCTTAAGAATAATATGCAAAGTAATTTTTTTTATTTATGGAACTAAACTGTGAAATGAGTAATATCTCTTGGGTTCTAGAAAATGAATAAACAATTTAGGAAAAGCATTTCAAAAGTTTTCCTCAAAGAGTGGTAATAAATGATTTTTGAATATAGGTAAGACAACTCACTAGCATTTAATCTTTAAAGAGAAGTAAGTTGAACATCAGCCATTGCTGAATTTAGATCATTTAGAAGCATTCTGATTGATCACATTGAGAAATACCATAGAAATACTAAAATAACATTGCAGAAGAACAAGTAAGTACAATTCAACTGCACAGTATTCTAAGATTAATATGGTAACAAAGTTCTTCCATAGTTCCAAACAGAAGCTACGGCAGAAAGCAAGCTTCCAGCTCACAGTGGCCGAGCTCAACACCATGATCTGTCTACCTGCTCCTTTTCATTTTACTGTTGCACTGTTAAAAAATTAATTTATTTTGGTTTGACTTTTTTAAATCTTTAAAATAATGAAAACAAGTTAGGGTGAGAACTAAGTGTGATGAGTATAGTCTTTAAGATATGATGAGTAGCTGGTTAATTTTTTAAATTTATTTATTTAATTTTACATTTTCAATTAAAATGTAATTATCACTTCCTCCTTTCCTTTCCTCACTCCAGTCGCCTTCCTCCAATCCCTCTCCATTCTCAAATTGATTGCCTCTTTATTATTATTACATATATATTATTTATATGTATGTATATATGTATATTATCATTACATATATATATATAAATACAATCTGTTGAGTCTATTTTTGTTGTTTGTGTGTATATGGTTTCAGGGCTGACTACTTTGATAAACAAATAGGGGGCTCATTCTTGGGAGAGGCTAATTCTTCCTCTCAGTAGTCATTAGTAGCCCGTACACTCAGTTTTGCAATATTGCTAATACTTAAATATTTTTCTTTCTTTTTCTTTTTCTCTTTTCTTTCTTTTTTCTTGTTTGTCTGTTTTCCTTTTTGTTTGTTTGTTTGTTTGTTTGTTTGTTTTTAGACAGGATTTCTCTGTGTAGCCCTGGCTGTCCTGGACTAGTAGACCAGGCTGGCCTCAAACTCAGAGATCCACTGCCTCTGCTTCCTGAGTGCTGGGATTAAAGGTGTGTCCCATCACAGCCTAGCTGTGTGTGTATGGAGAACTTCATAACAATAAGGCTACAGTGGGTATTCAGCTCTTCTTTTAAAATAACTTTTTGAGTCTAATGTAAAATAACAAAAAAGCACATTTAAAAATAATAGTTTTGCTTAAATAAATTTAAATTATAGTCAAGGGAAAATAACATGATTTGGAAAAGCAAATCATTAAAAGTGTTAATAAATATCAATGATAATAATAATAATAATAACAATAATGATAAGTGTCTTCTTTTCTAAGTTCCTTAAATTTAAAAGAGTTTTTAAATGTCTCCACATCAGTTTGCTGCTTTCTGGTGACTCATAGAAAGGGCTTGTCCTGAACTTATCCCAGCAAGAAATACCACATGCAGGAAGATGTTAGGTGGCATTTAGTAAATGAAGGGCACTTGGTTTATTCACTTTTGCTCTGTTTCCAAAGGATATTCTGGACCACTGAAGGAAATTCCTCCTGAAAGATTTAACACGACGGCTGTTCCCAAGTACTACCAGTCACCCTGGGAGCAGGCCATTGGCAGCGACCCCGAGCTCCTGGAGGCTTTGTACCCAAAACTTTTCAAGCCAGAAGGAAAGGCAGAACTGCCTGATTACAGGAGCTTTAACAGGTAACTCAGTTATCCAGCATGATTCGGTGGATGTGTGAAACCCAGACAATCTCACTGCCATAGGGGGAATTGAATCCTCTTTAGAAAACCAGCTTTGATCTTAAGAAAAATCATCTGAATACAAACACAGGTGTCTAAGTCTGAGTGGACACTCATATTTTGCACTAATACTCCAAAAGTTTTAATTAGTTAATTCATTGGCGTCTGTATGAAGAAC
>CABHPH010161865.1:0-22504 GCA_902168325.1 Peromyscus nudipes | reverse complement strand
CATGAACCAATATTAAATATAACAAAGTAGCACTAGTAGAGAATAGACAATCCTGATACTAATTATGTCCCTTGGTGATAAATGGAGGTGCATTTGAGTTGATATTAGCTTAGTGGAATATGCAGCTTTACCTTGCCAAATTATACTAGTTTATCTATTTTCTAGGAGGGGGATACTGCATGGCTCCTGTGGACAATGTGACTTTGAAAAAACCGCTTATTAATGTGGCTTCACAAAACTCTATCTTATCTTAATTATGGACCAAGCGTTGTTTAAACAAATGAGGTTTTAAACTGGATTGTCTTAGATACATAGCATTAAGGCTTGAATGAGAGAGAATGCCCCTGCCTCATAGGTTCATATATTTAAAACTTAGTCCTTAGTTGGCAAAACTCTTTTAGAATGATTATGAGGTGTGGCTGTGTTGGAGGAGGCTTGTCTGAGGGTGAGATGTGAGATTTTTCAAAGGCTTAAGGCATTCCCAATGTGCTCTCTGGGATGTGAACTTTCAGCTGCTGTCCTCACCATACCTGCCTGCCTGTTATCATGCTCCCTGCCAGGATGGTGATGGACTCCTATTTCTCTGGAAATAAAAAAACTTAACCCTTCTTTCATTGCAGGTCATGTTGTTTTCTCACAGCAATAGAAAAGTAACTAAAACACATGGAAATGTTCATACAAAACAGGAGCATCTGAGTGACATTTAATCAAAAAAGGAGCTACACTGGAATTGTATCAAAACGTCTATGGTCCCAAACACTAAGGCATATGGGGACTTTTAATATTCTGCAGCAGGTTTTAACTCTGCAAAATCACACATTGACATTGTTAACTGCCAAAACATTCACATTTATCATAACACTACATTCCTCAGGTGGACACCCCACTAATGAATATGGAAGCAGTTTGTTCTACACATACAATATGTTACCAGTTTGGCATGGCAACACAAATCAAGAAGTGTAGGTGACTGTAGTATGCAACAGGCCCCCTGAAAACAAAAAAAAGAAAAGTACCTTTTACGATGAGACTACCGCTACTTTTCCCATTGCCAAACTGATTTGTGGCTACACAGGTATAAGACCCAGCATCGGACCTGGTCACGTTGCATATCTTAAGGCTGCCATCCTCCAAGAGAAACACTCTAAAAGGAAAAATATACAATGGAAGGCTATTTGAAATGAATAAATCATAAATATTTTCAAATATTACTTAAATTATGGATATTTAAGAATATTCATTTACTATTATCATGCTCTTAATTTGAAATCATCTTTTTTTTTTTTTTTTTGGTTTTTTCGAGACAGTGTTTCTCTGTGTAGCTTTGCGCCTTTTCCTGGAACTCACTTGGTAGCCCAGGCTGGCCTCGAACTCACAGAGATTCGCCTGCCTCTGCCTCCCAAGTGTTGGGATTAAAGGCATGCGCCATCACCACCCGGCTAATTTGAAATCATCTTAAATCTAAACAGCATAAAAGGCATAAGATTTTATGTTGACACAGAATATTATGCTATCACTTGAATTATTACCATTTATTTCAGTGTATATTAAAAATCAAATAATTGAGTGCCTAATGTTCTAACACTCAATTGATAGATGAATAAGAAATGAAATCATTTGTCATACATTTGGAATAGTTAACTCACTTTTGAAAATTGAACTTGAATTTGTAAGAATGGAAGCCAAACTTCACTTTTTAATCAGTGCATTCTTAAAACAAGTCTTACACAGCCTTTTTAATGACCAAACAAGAAAGTTGAATCATGAAAATATTTACCTTTGCTAGACAGTTGGAGAGACAATCTGCATGGTTCTGTGTGCAAGGGCTGTGCTTATTATGTAGCACATCATACCAAAAAGTAGCAAAGCAAAGTATAAACATGAATTATTCATGTACCACTTGAAATTAAATATTCTTATACCATATAGTACACAAAAGAGGACTAGCTCATACATTCCAGGTGTTCCAGAATGGTCACCATCAAGTTTTCTCTGACCTTAAGATGTAGTCTAAGCAAACGTCATAATTTTAATGTAAACAGACAAAACCTGTAACCAAATTTCTAAACAGTCTTATTAAATAAGAAACAGAGAGCCAAATACAAAGGTAATAGCCAAAGAGATCAGAGTGAATAGCCATGACTAGCCTCAGCTTACCACCTCAGAGAAGCTTCCACAGAGAGAGAGCTTCTTCCTGTCTAAACTGAGCTTTTATTACCTTCCTATTCTGCCTTCTTATTGGCTCTAAGCCCAGCCACATGACTTCCTCATCACTGCCTGTCTGTACAGGTTGGTACTGGGATTAAAGGCTCATGTCACCATGCTTGGCTGTGTCCTTGACCACACAGAGACTCTGCTTGCCATGTGATTGGATTAAAGGTGTGTGCTACCACAGCCTGACTTCTGTTTATGACTCGCTGACCTCTGATCTCCAGGCAAACTTTATTTATTAATATACAAATAAAATATCACATTTCAGCACAAATAAAGTATCACTACAAAAACCCAAGTGTGTTCTTCCTTACCTCAACAAAACGTTTTTTATGAAAGAGTCAAAATGGGAACAAATAAAATATTTTCTCAAATTTAGGTTTTCAGTTCTATCGCAAACAATTTTACTTAGCAATATTTCAAAAATGCAGTTTTTAAAATACTGATTGGTATTCAGAATTCTACCAAAGAAAATGGCAACAAACTAATATTAATGACTACAGTTTTCAAAAGAAGAGGGGCAAGCCTATTTGCATGCATGTCATAACTATTAACAATAACAAAATGTTATTTGGAGAAGTGCAACAGATCATTGTTTCTAATATCTGTATAACACAAAATTGAGCTAATATAATTAATTATCTAATTTGAACCATAGTGAATATCAGTCAACTAGAATTTACATGAAACCAGTGTCTGATGCTGGACTACTACTGAGGATAGATTCCAGATTCCTGCTAATGAGCAGAAAAGGATTTAGGATGTCCTAAGTCATGAAATTTATGATATTACAGTATTCTCCCATAGCAGATGTGCATTATATTTCTCATTTCTGAAGCATCTGGCTTAATAAATCCTGATTCACCTTACAAATCACAATACCGCATCATAGACACAGTAGCCAAGTTACTCTAGTGTACAATACACAGCCCTATACCTGATTTCATGAGAAAAGGTCAAGAGTAAGAAGCAATGCAGTGCACTCTCTACTTTTATCATTCAGAGACTACTGAAAACTTTCCTCACAGCCTAAAACCAATACTGGCCAATAGAACAGTTTACATGAAGGGAGACATCATGCTGCTCCTACCTAACAATCACTAAATACTACTCAAATACAAGATAAAAGAACAAGAATGTAGCCAACCATAATCAGGCTATAGTGACTAGCTGATATTTATAGATAAGGCAAAAGGCACACTACAAACTGATGGAATATTTACTTTACAATTGGCAACATTTACATAGAAATATAAAGATTCATATTTTATTACCTTGCTTTGGGATATTTGCAAAGATACAATATCAGGAAGTTTGATTGTGACATATGAGCAAAGGATTTTAAAGTATTCTATCTATACTACACTTAGGCTTCCTTAGCATTTAAAGAACAAGGTGCAGACATGTTACATATAAATTTGATTACATGTCAAAAATCAGGAAGAACATTCTGGTAATAAAAATGAAAATTTGAGCTGGTTGGTGGTGGCACATGCCTTCCAGCACTCGGGAGGCAGAAGCAGGTGGATCTCTGTGAGTTTGAGGCCACCCTGGTCTACAAAGCAAGTTCCAGGATAGGCTCCAAAGCTACACAGAGAAGCCCTGTCTCCCTGTCTCGAAAAAAACAAAAAAAAATGGAAATTTAAAGGAATTTTCAGCAAAGAGAGTATAATTACAAAGAAGAAAAAATAAAATAATAATAATTTTATTGACTATATGCTTTTCAAATTCAGACTTAATATTCATAGAACACAGATCATATAATTTATTGTGGACATTTATGAACACCATGGAATTATGGAAAGGATTCCAACAACTCAAAAGAAATTTAAATAGGCAGCTGAGAGTGGAGAAATATTAAAACTGATTTTTCTTCTTAGATTATTAATCCAATGTTTGCTAAATACCTATGTATGAAGCAGCTTGTTTGCTGTTACAATATTGATTCAAGAAATAAAGAATGTTAAATACTGAGGATAAATCAGGCAGTGTTGATGTTTGCCTTTAATTACAGCACTTAGGAGACAAGAGGCAGCCATATCAGAGTTCAAAGCCAGCCTGGTCTACAAGTGGGATACAGGACACCCAGAGCTATACAAAGAAACCCTGTCTTGAAAACTTAAAAAAAAAGTCCAAATTACTTTAAAGCTTGGAATATATATTAGCTACCTGGGTTCAAACTGAGCTGTGATACTTAGAGATGAGATAAGAATCCAGTTCATTAACCTTAAACCTACTGAAATCTAGCTAATCAGAATGTGTCAAACATTTTTAAGTATTAGTGTCATTCGATCTGCTTGCCTGAGACAAAGGTAATATTAATGTCTTTCTACTACACACATACACACACACACACAGAGAGAGAGAGAGAGAGAGAGAGAGAGAGAGAGAGAGAGAGAGAGAGCGAGCTGTAGTTCTGATCATCTAAATATTGATATTGAACCCAGGTACCTAAGAAACATTCTAAGCTTTAAAGTAGATATTTTTGATTGACAGATAATGTTTGCACAGATTTGTAAGGGAAAATGTGGTTGGACTCACTCGTACATTGAGTAGTAATAAATTTATGGCAATTATTATAGCTACCATTATAAGCTTTTATCATTCTTTTATGATGAATAGATTCAAGTTTATTTCTTCTAATTATTTTCAGATACGTAATGTATTACTATTAATTATATTCACCTTCAACACTGTGCTAGAAAATAACAGTGCTTTGCTCTCTAAATGACCTCTGACCTTCCCCTTCCCTTTTCTTTTCTCTATGCTCTGGTCATTACTCTTCCACTCTGAGTCACTCTGAGAACAAATTTTCATAATCCACTATGGAGTGAGATCATGAAGTCTTTCCATACTTGATAATTGAAATACACACACACACACACACACACACACACACACACACACACTCACACCAAAATGGTTTTCAACAGTAAGACAGGAAATTCCTTAGTAAGTACCATTATGGGTTGATCTGGAAAAAGGATGCCAGGGGCCAAAAGTAATGTCATGCCAAAAAGATGATCCCAATAGAGAGCTGCTTACTCTCTTCCCTGACTTCATGATATTTGTCTGTGTTGAGGCACTTAATAGAGTTGTTATGAAAATTCAATTCATTACATGCTAGCTATTCCTCCCATTCAAATTCAGTTCAGTGTTCATATTATTATTTGGGCCTTTTCTTTGTGCCATAGTTAAAACTACTATCGTTAGTTGTGGTCGGTGCTCACTCTCTTAAATCTGTTTGGATCTATCTGTGTGCTTGGTGTCTTGAATCATCCATGTTTATCTGTCCTGGGTCTTTTTAGTTTTGATGTCACCAAGTTTTGACACTTGACTTGTGTGTCTATGTCTCAAGAAAAACATTATCTCCCTCAAGTCTTTATTCTCAAGTAACTATTTAATTAAATAGAAACATTTCCCACCATTTACTAAGTATGAGTGTTCTATTATTTAAATCAATTGTACATTATGACATTTACTTTTGAAATATTGTGTATGAAGGTGACTTTAACAACATTCACATGTATAGATGCAGCATGACCATCCAATTTACAGAAAAGGGAACAGTTAGTATTTTTCTGTACCAAATTATTCATTTCATTTCATAATTGGTGCATAACATAGGAATTCAGCACAGCAAATCATGCTTGACAGCTAAAGATAATGGGCAGGTTTCTCTGTGGCATGTAGAAACTATGCCACACATGGAAACATTATAAGGGTAAATGCATAAGTCAGATTTTACCAAGTAATTGAGCATACATTTCTATCTTTTGAGTGTCATGGAGGAATCATAAGCAAATACGGCAATAAAAAGTTGTAGTGTCCATCAGACTCCTTCAAATACTTAGTCTTCTATCCCATGAGCTATTGTAAATAACACAGTTGGGAGGCATAATAACATAGCAAATAACAAATTAAGGCTCAGTTATCTGGAACATGGGCATCAAATTCTCAGGGCAGTACAATATTTTCATTTTGTTTTTTTTTCGCTTTTGCTTTTGCTTTTTTTGTTTGTTTGTTTCCCTAATGTGGTAGCTGTGCTTCAAAAACTGTATAAATAATAATATTAATATATATTATAAATATAATTTATATATATATATCTTTATATATAGACTCTAACCTGAGGTGAAAATGAGACTGTATTTTTTGTCATATCTTATCAAGATGTAAGGGCACAGAAGATTAGCAATAGCTAAATTTCTTAAAATAAAGGAAATTAGGACATTGAGCAATTATAATTTCTTATTGCTGAAACTAGAGCAATACTGCTATTTTTACAGTGAGATTATTAACTAGAGTATTGCTTCTGGTTCTGTCTGAAGATAATACTGTAGACCATGAAATTTTAATTGACTGTCTAATTTTACTGATATCTGGAAAATGTAAAATAGATTGGAATGAAATGAGTTAGATGAGAGGCAGAAACATCTGTATAAATTTTACTCTTCACAATTCAGCCTCAAAGTAAAATATCCCCCTGGAATCCACTTTACATCAAATATTGATATTGCATTTCAATGCTTTTTCACCTGATCACTATAGTTAAGGTATGGTATAATATCTATGCTAAACACATTGACAATTAATAACCTCTCTTTTAAAAATTCATCACTTAGTAAGCTACCAAAATGACTGGCATGCTGATTGACTGAAAAGTAAATACTAAAGCCCACATGGATAAATAGAAATAAAGGTTATATTTCCCCAGTCTTCACGCCAATAACTTTAAATGGCACCAGTGACAATAGAACAGAGAGACTATCTGGCACCTCTGTACAGGATTAAATTTCAGTTTTATTTACTTAATTAATTCATTTGAACCCAGTTTAGATTCTCATGGGGTCATTCATGTAGTAAAAAGTGGATAAAACTAAAAGAGAGATCTTGTTAAATTTCAGTTGTTGTCTCAAGGACAGGACTGAAGGGGGCATCAATCCTCTGAATGATGCCGTTCATCTCCTGGACAGCACCATATACCTGCTGTCTTAACCAGTATTCAAACACAAAGAAAGGTAATGCAGGAAAGTTCAGGAACATTTATGAACAAACATTTTACTCACTTCTGTTCTATTGTTCAAAATTTTGGAAAAAGTCTACATACATGGACATAAATAAACATATATAAATACACACATGCCCATGTATATTTATATATGATATTTATATTTATAATATACATATATATATATCATTAAAAGTAAAGAGTCTTGAAAGACTCATAGGGGAAGTATGTATTCAGAATTTGCAGAACAATTTTTTCAGAATAGCCCGATGAAAGCCTAAAGTCTCTCCTCCCATGCCACAGTTTTGTGCTCCAATCTACTTGTCTAAACCCTCTTTCATCCCCACTGTTTCAGAAGCATTTTAGGAGTTTCTCAGATTCTCTAAACTCCTCTGACTGTCGTAGATCTATATAATGTGATCTCAGCAGGAAAGGGAGGTGAGGCAGATGAGTTCCCATTTCTTTTCTTTGTAGACAGTCCCCAGGTGGTTTCCCTCTAGACTCTCCAGGGACAACTGATGTGATTGGAAACCTAGATGTCTCTATGTTTTGAAGTGATGCCTGGCAGGACAGGAAGATAAGATCTTGCACTATGTACATTCCCACTACTCAGTCATCCTTCCCTGAGCAAATAACTAAGCTCTCTTTCCTTGGAAATTATTACAAGGAATACAGCTATCTCTACCCCATCCTGCCCTTAATCACGACAGTTCATGGTATGCTCTTCTTCGTCCCTATTATTATTATTCCACATGAATAAACCGAGATGTGGGTGTTTTGTTAGTTCACTTACCCATAGACCTAGTCAAGTTTTCTAAGCCCGTGCAAGGGCTTTCCCTACCAAAGAACAGCTGAATAATTGACCTCGTAATTTTTGTTTTCATTTTAAAGAAATCATTTGCTCTCCACATCTATTGGAAAAGCTAAATTTATTTTTTTCATTGAAACAGGTGGTTTATAAATGAGAAGACAATGCCTGATGTATGTGTTTGGTATGTTTGTGAAGTATGTGTCTCTGTGTGTGTAATATGTGCATGTGTTGTTTGTGTTGTATGTGCAGTCTGCGGTATGTATGGTATGTTTGTGAAGTATGTGTCTCTGTGTGTGTAATATGTGCATGTGTTGTTTGTGTTGTATGTGCAGTCTGTGGTATGTATGGTATATATTTTTAGCATGTGTATAGTTTGTGGTGTGTGTGTGTGTGTGTGTGTGTGTGTGTGTGTGTGTGTGTGTACCCAAGAAAATTACGATTGCAAGTAAGAGGTAGCTCCGTTTCTATATTTAACTGAATTTTATAAAGTATACAATTAGCAGGAATATGCATTTTTATAATGTTTACTCATTCTTATTGTTACAGGCCAAATTTTTTTAAATTTATTGATATAATTAATTAATTAAATATACTAATGAACTCAGACAAACACTTTGTTTAAAAATGTAAATAAAAATAAATTTATTTTTAAATAAATTTTGATTTGGTCAATGGGTCAGTATTTCATGTAGGCTGATGACATTTTCTATGTGGTTGAGGATGACATTGACTAATGATCATCCCATCTCCAACTTCTGATTATAGTAATTACAAGTCTGTCACCATCCCTAGTGTTTATATAATTCTGGGATCAAACCCAGGCCTTCATGGATGATAAGCAAGCATTCTTCCAGCTGAGCCAGCTCCCCTCAACCTGCTGAATGATTTCCGTATGTTTGTAGATGGTAGGAGAAAATCTGAAACAAAATAATCCCTTCAAGTTTGTATTGTGTGAAGTTTGCATAAATAAAGATTACAACACAATCCATTACAAAATATTTTTAAAATATTTATATTTGTTATTTTTAATTTTGTGGGTGCTTCTGCTTATGGGCATGTATACATGCATGCAGATCACACTGGAGGTAGAATTACTACAATTAACCCAATATATGTGCTGAGAACAGACTCTGGATCTTTGGAAGAGGAGTTAACCACTCTTAAATGCTGAACCAACTCTACAGCCCACAAAATCTTTTAAATTATTATAACCTAGACCACAGTCAACGATCCCTAAATGTTTACCAGGCTCACAAAAAGTGCTGTGTTGCATCTCT
Source organism: Peromyscus nudipes (assembly GCA_902168325.1). Lineage (NCBI taxonomy): Eukaryota > Metazoa > Chordata > Mammalia > Rodentia > Cricetidae > Peromyscus > Peromyscus nudipes. The sequence goes on along the minus strand of CABHPH010161865.1, from coordinate 13,194 downwards.
CTCTTTTTTTTTTTTTTTTTTTTTTTTTGGCCTCTGTCATCTCTCCAGGCAAATATGTTTGTTAAAGCCTGTATACTAAGTTATGTTAGTCACATATAACTAAATTTACTGGGTAGTGATGGGACATGGAAAATAAAGAAAGGAAAATCAAATTGAAAATTTATGAAAAGACATTGTTAACAGAAGGGTCCCCAAAACTACCTTTGCATAAGAAGCAGGGTTTTTCTACAGGTCATGGAAGATAAAGAAGCATTCCTGAGTTTCTTTAAGTTATGTGCCCGGGAATGAACCTAGGGTCCCATGCATGGTAGGCAAGTACTATACCAATAAGCTTGCATCTCTATCTCTTCCTCTCTTTTCAATTAAAAAAAATGAGACAGAGCCTCACTTAACTGCCAAGTTAATCCTTTGAACACATGATATAACCCAGACTAGCCTTGATCTCATTCTACAGTTCAGGCTGACTGTGAATGCAGAGTTCTCTTCCTCAGTCTTTTGAGTAGCCAGGACTTCAGAAGTGAGTGACCAGATCCATCCATTTTCTGTAATCTCTCTCAATAAAAAGGAAAAAATATTTCCTATGAACTGATTATCTAAAAAGTTATTTGTGGCATGCATGGACATAATGGAAAGTCTTTATTTTGCAAAGAACTATTTAGAAGTTTTATCTATGGCTGAAAAATTAACTCTAGTACATTTTAAATAAGAATAAAAAAGTTTCTATTGCCTGTTTCTAATATTTATTTTTACCTTATGCCTAATGTGATATTATGGGTGTGAAGAGTGAAGATTCAAAGTCTTTGGCTCAGTGTTCATAAATTCCAAGTAAGAAACAAATAAGTGGGCTTTCAGATTTCAGAATCTATCCAGATTTATCTTCGTGTTCAAGATAGAGATATAACAGCTTTGTAGTGACTAACACAGACACAAATTCAGATTCATGATGCCTGAATCAAGACACAAATGAAGAGATGAAAGAAAACAGAAATTGCTAAATAGCATAATAATTTTGTGTCATAATGTGTCTTCATCCCAATGGCATGCCAAAGAGTGTGCTGGTAGGCTGTCTTCCATAAAATATAAAGGAAATGCGATTTAGCACCCACTAAAAACATCAGATGGAAACTGGGCTAAATTAACCCAGTGAAGCAAGCCTTAGAGGAGCACTTTGCTGTTTAGCAGAAGCGAGAGAGCAGTGTCCATATTGGCTGTCATATTGGGGTGGGGGGAGCATGTCTAAACTAACATGAAAGGGAGATAATATAGACTCAAAGGCACACATATCTATATCTCACTGCCCAGCAAAATGAAAAAGAAGATGGGAAATTGCAAGGTTGCCAAAGGACAAAAAAAGTGATCATAGGATTTAAAAGACATCAGAAAAAGAAACTATACATTCCCCCAAACAGCTAGAGAAGCAGCTGCTGAAAAGACAGAGACTGGTGCCAAAGAGAACGGAAAGAAATCTGAACATTGGAATTTCAGAGCACATGTTCAGTGTGGTTTCTACATGTGGACAGGCTTTTGAGAAGTGGGAAGTTGTGTCTGTGGCTGAGTTTAACATAACCAAGGTTCAAATATTGCCAGTTGACCTTATATGGTGATTTCATCCCTAATATACTTGGATTCTCAGGAACTGAGCTAGAACACTAATGGGTATTATTTATTGCCTCTTGTAACCTGGACTATGTAATCTGGTGATACCAGAAGAGAAATCCCTGGGAAATGACACTCCTACTTCTTAAAGGTGAAACTGGAAGTGACGTACCCTGGTGGGATTTCTGATTCTGGATCTCGATTTGTTCCATGTTGATTGTATTCCTTGGAGACTACATAACTAGGCTTATAAAAGTGACTGAGATTAGGCGATCAACATGGATGTAACTTCTTGTCATTTGAGGCCATACTTGTTACAGCTCTACACCCAGATCAATTATGTTAACAAAGCTGAAGAAATTCATGGATATTTATGAGATTTCCATGTCTATGTCAACATGTCACTAAAATTCCGCTGCATATTTTAATAAAACTCTCATCCAGAGCTGGCAAACGAGCTAAGTTGGTAAAGTAAGTGCTTGCCATGAAAACATAAAGACCTGAGTATAAGCCTCGGCACCTATGGAAAAAGCTAGTCACAGCACACCTGTTGTTAAAGGGTCCAGATTGGAGATGTAGACAGAAGGGTCCATGGAGCTTGCTGGCAAAAGTAGTGAGCACAGTTAGTGAGTTGCATCTCCCATGAAGAGATCTTGACCCAAAAATATATAAGGTAGGTATCTTCTGAGGAATGACTCTCAATTTTATCGCTAACCTCCAGATGCATGTATACCCACATAGATGTGAATTAATGAGGTTCTATTTAGATAACCTGTATTTGATACATTTGATACAATTAATAAATAAAAATAGTGTATAGATCTCTGGCTGTGTATGTGCATGCGCGCAAGCGCGCGCCTGTGCGCTTGTTTATGTGTGTGACTATTTTGAGAAGAGGTTTTAATCTATTGCTGAACAAAGAAAAAAGAATGTGTATGGTATTAAGGTTGCCTTTAGTTCAACAAATGTGTACTATAAGTAATCAGAAATCTAATTAAAAGTCTATGGTGTAGTGCTACAATGACATTCAGCCTTGGAGTCAGCACTCCCTAGAGCTGAATGTCCTTGCATGACTTATTGTTTGCATGACTGGGTATGTGATGTTTAACTTCACTAAGGCTTAATGTTATCTATCCAAAAGCAAAATACAATAAATGTGAACTTACCATAGATATATGGTTAAAAAAAATCTCATGAAGTGATGTATCTAAAATCCTCGCACACTGTCTTTCCATGGTGGATATGCTATAAATAAATGCTATTCCCATTATCATCATCCTACTGTGCTGAAAGTCAGGGTCAGGTACAGAAAGGATAGATTTCTGGTTGCACTGGTTAATTTAATTAGGAATAGGCAATATATATGTACATGTATATATAATTATTATTAAATATAACTAAGCATCTCTCAAGTCTTCAGTCAGCTGTTGGATGACTCAAGGAATAAGTATAGTTCCTTCCTGTACAAAGAAGATCCTTGAGGAAATATATCTTATCACAGGGGAGGAAAGTCAATATTCAAACTCAAAGGCTCAGTGTAACTACTCTAAATATCAGACTCACTTTAAATCTGCAGATTAAGTTGTTCACATAAACAGCTCCCACCACGCCTACTCTCCTACATGCAGAAAAATTCCATGTACGCTTCTAGTGTCATCTCAAGTACCTTTTATGTCTTTCTGAACTGATATGAGAAAAAAAGTAATGGATGGTTGGCACTGTAAATATACCACGTGAGGTATCTGACCCATTGTATGTGGCCCTTTTTACCCCCCACTGTACACCAATCCAGGATGTTACAAAATGTAAATCAGATTGATTTCCTACTGTGTTCATAAATAAGTGAATGGTTTGGTAAATAATGATGGACAATCAGATTATAGATCTAAACTGTCTATTAGTAGATACCAAACTCCAGTCTTGGCAAATTCTAGGGGATTCTCACTCCTACCATGGGCCACAAGAGGGTGAGAAGTGGGAAAGGAACTGAAAAGGACACAGGTTCTTTCTATAGGTATTGGACAGATTGGTTTTTCAATGTGTTTCTGTAAAATGTTCTTATATAAAGTCATTGGGAAAAATCAAAATTTCATTGTCAAAACCAAAAGGAAATCATAAAATTTTAACGAGTGTTACAAAATTTTGTGACAGCCTCACTTCTCATCCTGAGCACAGTATCACAGGTGATTTCTATACCCTGGTTCTAGTTTTTATTTCTTCAACTATGCCAGTAGGTAGCAATCTTCTTTGCATTTATTCTTACTCATTATTTGTTCTTAGAATCTTCTTCTGAAGATCATTGTACTTCAAACATATCCAGCAGTCACTTCTTTGTAAAGAGTCAAGCCAAGAACAAAAGGTCATTTGTATAAATTACACAAATAATTGACCTTTTCTGTCTGTAAAATTACAGCTGCTGAATATTTATGTGAATTTTTGAGATATAAATGTCACTTAGAAATGAGTGCTAATAGTAAGTTGACATCGTTCTAAGGCCAATTAGATTCATATTTTCAAAAAGCAGGGCAACAGAGGACTTGTGTCTTTGCAACACTGAAGGAAGAAGAGTTGAACTTTCAGTATGTCCCCTAAGGGAGAAAGGAGGTAACAGAAAAAGTCTGGATTTTACCAGAAGATGTACATGTATCAAGCTGGACTCAGCTTATCCTGGAGTTTCTTAAATTTAAGCTATCAAATTCCAGGTTCCTCTGTTCTGTTTCACAGCTACAGAATCAAATTCTTGGGTGCAGCTCTAGGGTCTACATTTTTCTCAAAGTTCTTACCACGCATGATCAAACTCAAAACTTTCTGATATGGCCTTTGAGTTCACAGACTCTCCACAATGAAGCTTGCACATGTATGCTACTGCAGGATTCAGTACAAGAATTTGGAAGGTGGTATATACTTATACTTATATGCTTATATCACCATATAGATGATAGAACTTACTTTTTCACATTTGCCCTTGGTTTAGAAACAAGGGAAAAACATTTCAAATAGAGATGCAGGACCCTCATAATCTAAAGTAAGGTAGTAATAAGAAACCATAGAAACCCAGTATGCAGACTGTGCTTAAAGGAATAGTTTACATCTCTCTCCATTCCTCTCTCTCTCTCTCTCTCTCTCTCTCTCTCTCTCTCTCTCTGTGTCTCTCTCTCTCTCTTTCTCTCTCTTTCTCTGTCTCTCTCTTTCTCTCTCTCTGTCTCTCTCTCTCTCTGTCTCTCTCCCTCTCTATCCCTGTGTGTGTGTGAGTGTGTGAATATATATGTGCATGTTTGTATGCATAGTTTTATAAGCATATTTGCACATACATGTGTGGGTACACATATGGGTGCGTGCATGTGTAGAGGACAGAGGTCTACTAGTTGTGTCTTCATCTATTGTTTTCCACCCTAGTTTTTTAGAGATGTCCGGTTACTGAACCCTGAGCTCTCTGTTCTTGCTAAACTGACTAGCCAGCACTATTGAGATTCACCTATCTCTACTCCCCATGCCCAATATGGGGTTACAGATACACACTGAAATCCTTAGCTTTGTAGGTTGATGCTGAGCATGAAAACTGATGCCTTCTGACTTGTGCAGCAAGGAATTTACCCAGGAAGACAGCACTCCAGCCCTAGGCTTTATATCTTTTATGAATGAAAGCTGCTATCAGACAATGCCAGGCAGGTGGTTCTGCATGCATTCTATGAAAAGGTATGAGACAAAGATTGGTGGAGGCCATAGAAATAAAGGAATTAGGATTAGATGACAGAAGTGAAAACGGAGAGCAAGGTGGACAAGTGCTCACAAAGGATTTTAGCTTATTACATTATCCTGTGACACGGGCAAGAGTGTCAGATGGCTCTTGACATCTTCAACATGTATTCCCTGGGAAAGGCTCACCTTAACAAGGCTCTCAGGAGTTGAGTATGAACAATTTACAATTTTATTACTAAGAGGCATCACAGGAGGAAGGCTGTAATAAGGCTGGCATTATGCAGCCTGCCACTCTTCCTTAAACATGGGAACATATGGTTCATTTGCCTAGTTGATACTCATGCTACCTGATGGACTAAACACTATTACATTAAGTAGTTGGTGATACAAAACAAAATTAGTTTTATTTGCTTTTTCTATTAGGAGGCTTTGCAAGAAGCAAGAAGATGCATAGAAGCTGTTTGTTTTTTTTTTCACTTGCTGAAGATGATTAAAGCAACAAGGAAAAAGTGTGTATGGAAGGGTTGTTTTATTATTAAGGTAGTGCTTGGAAGACTAGGCAAAGAAAAAATGTATCATAATCACTTAGAAGGTAGTTACTGTAAAATATAGAGAAGCATATTCTAACAGGGAGAGTAAAAAATTGCACTCTCTTACATAGATGCATCCAGATCATTTCTGGCTGATGCCCCACAAGTGAAGACAGTCACTCAAAGGTTCTAGGGACAAAATGCAATGGTGTATGAATGGGACCTTGACTTTTAATGAATAACTGTTTTTCCACGTAGTTTATTCAGGAGAAAAATAAAAGCAAACTAAGTCACCTCCCTTCTTTCCCTCCCCCCTCACTGTCTCCATCTCTCTGTTTCTGTCTGTCTGTCTGTCTGTCTGTCTGTCTGTCTCTCTCTCTCTCTCTCTCTCTCTCTCCCTCTCTCCCTCCCTCCCTCCCTCCGTGGTGTGTGTGTGTGTGTGTGTGTGTGTGTGTGTGATAAACCATGTTATAGGATTTCAGACATTTCTTCACACAGGTAACTTTTCTCTTTGGAGAACAGGAAAAGCAACTAATTTGCTCAGGAGCAAAGAATGGGAGTCACAGATAATGTCCTCCCAGGTCCCCTTTCTCTTTTCCTCCCTTTCTGCAACTTTCCCATTCCGTGATTTTCTCTGGTATCTTTCCATCCTTGACTTCATCCCTTCCCACAAGTCAATGCTCTGTGCAGAAGGGAAATCTTGGTGGTGTAGTGGCAAGAAAATAGCAGTAGAGTAGATCCACTTCAAATTTGGTGCCTCAACACAAATATACTGAATAGCAATCACTTTCAGTAACTGCATGATTCCACATTTGATGGGCTTACTTGTCACTACAGTGACATCCATTTGCAGTGCATCCAAATATATACAGTGCTTAAGCATGACATGCTGTGGAACAATCATTTTCTATACTATGGATATGTATTACTCTCATTGATTAATAAAAAGCTGACAGGTCTGTAGCTGCGCAGAAAGTTAGGTGAGGTGACCAAACTAAGGATGATGAGAAGGAAAAGGGCAGAGACAGGAGTTGCCAGCCAGACATAGAGGAAGCAAGATGAGAATGCCTCACTGAGAAAAGGTACTAAGCCATGTGGCTAAACATAGATAATAATTAGGGGTTATTTTAAGTATAAGAGCAAGTTAGTAATAAGCCTGAGCTACCAGCTGAGCATTTGTAAGTAATATTAAGTCTCCAAGTCAATTATTTAGGAAGCAGCTGCTGGATATTTGGCAGTTGCTGGCAGGACAGAAACTTCTGCCTACAGTGGTACATCAGGAAAGGCAATGCACAGAGAATCTGTGACTCAACGAGGTTTGTTCATAAACATAGAGTTTAAATAAGTAAGTGAAAGAGACAGAAATTGTGTCAGAAGAACTGATGTTTTCTTGTTTTGGGTCTGTGAAAAATGGTATCATTCTGAGACCAACTGCCATGGGATAGAATTTCTCCTTTCTAGGGAACATGACTGCAAATGCTTACGTTTCTCTTTATGGAATGTTTGAAATTACCTGAGTGAAAATGACACCAGTGTAACGTGTACTCTGTGAGAACACTGATCTTCAGTTATATATATCACTACATGGAAGAATGTTGTTTTGAGATATATAATATACCAGATACATTGCTTAGCAAGTAAGAGTTTCCTTAAATGAGTATTTTTACAATCATTGAATATTTTCCTGGCTATATGTATGTTTTATTTTATTTTTATGTTTTTGGAAATGAGGTAGAAATTCACCAAATTACTTATGGATTCCATTGTGGTTTTTCCAATGATAGGACTAATTTAATGCTCTGTTCCTCTTTGTTTCTGTAGTTTGGAGCTCCTAGGTCCACTACCGCTAAGGATCAGTGATTCACAATGTTTAATGTTGCCTAGCAGGACACACTGTTGAACTGTCTGTTCAGTAAGCTAATATTTCCTATTAAATTCACAACACAGTCTCTGAATAGGTAGCCAGCACTTACTAGGAATAAAGGAGATGCATTTAGGGCTTTTGATTTCTGTCAGGTCACTGGCTAAGTAGATCTGCAAGGAAAAGATGTGATTAATCAAATTCAGAAGATGTGGGATTAATTCCTTCAGTTGCCTGAGAATGCCTTGAAGACAAGAGCTTCATCAGCATTTACTTTGACCTCCCAAGGTGAAGTTTTGGTTGCTCTTCTGTCTGACAGATGTAAGAATGCATACAATGAACTGCACGGAGGTCAAAATGACTTCTAGAAGTGCATACAGACATGTTAGAACACATGGAGACTTCATGTCCTTCTACATAGGCTGTGCCATTTGTATCTCAGACACCCCTCTGTGAGAAAGAAGCACTATTTTCTCTAAAATGCTTCAACTGAGAACCAGAAAAACTAAAGGACTTGCTAGAAGCTATCAAATAAATGAGAAGTAAAATTGAGGCCTGAACCAAAGTTTTTGACTCTAAATAACTTTAAGGAAAAACTATTTCTTAAGAAAGGTGAAGAGAGTGTTATATACTTGCAGTTACCTAGTTTAACACTTTAGCCCCAGAGTACAGTACAGTATAGTAGTAGAAGGGTGTTCAATTAATATTTATAAAATTAATGAAGAATTAACAAATGAGCAGATTATGTGATTATTAATATTTGAAGTCTTAGTTTGGCTGCATGTATTGGTGTGAATGACAAATATACCCTATCGGCTCAGCTCTTTGCACACTTGGTCTCTAGTTGGTGGTGCTGTTCAGAGGTAGGTTATTGAATTTTAGGTGGTGGACACCTGCGATAGACAGGAAGTATGGCACTGTAGGCAGCCTTTAAAACTACATAGCCTTGCCTGATTTCCAGGCCCCTCTCTCTGCTTCCTGTTTGTGATGGAAGATATGATTGCTCAGCTTTGTGCGCCTGAACCTGCTGCCATGCCTTGCCCATCATTTTGGACTTTCCCTCTGGATATATAAGCCGAAATCAACTATTCCCATTGTCGCTTTGGGCCATAGTGTTTTCTCACTACAAAAGAAAAGTAGCTGATATAATGTACAATCTCTAAAAAAACTAAAGTTTAATTTGCACTGATTGAAGGACATAAAATATATACTGAATGTGTTATGTTCTAGCTTGTGTTGAGCGTTCAAACTGGCCTGTTGAGTGAAAGTATGAGAGTCGAAGTCTTCGATAGCTTTCGCTCTTGTTTCAGAGTTCTCCTTAAACTCTCTGAGCTCCCCCCTACACAGACCAGTGGAGGTGTTTGATAATTCATAGACACAATTGTCTTTAGCTTAGTCACTTCTCCACCTGAGTCATTAAGACATATGTGATTATGCAGTCAACAAAGAACTTACTATTTCAACTAGCCAAGTACTCTTTTCTGTTAATTTTGACCATAATCGCCAGACAGGCAGTCACCATGTGGATGTAACAAGCAATAATCAACACTTAATTACTATAGTGACCAAAAAGAAGAAGCAGTAGCCTGGTGATTTTACTCAGAGCCATGATATTCCTCAAAGAGTGTGACCAGAACCCATTCCATTTAATGTTCGATGCTGAACTCTTTTCAACGCGTGCTTTCTTTTCTGTCAAATTTCTACATTGTTATTAAATACTTGGTATCACTAAAGAGAATGAGACAGACATGGTGTAGCCATTCATTCCCCACAAAACATCAAGCACAGTTGGACTCTTTAATGACAATAACCCATGTTCAGAGGAAGGGAAATTTTCTGCCTTCAGGATTTTCCACGTTCATGGACTATTACAGCTGAGAAAGAAGTCTTAAATTAGTAATGGCTTTCATGATGGTGCATAAGCTAATAAGAAACATGTTAGTTATAAAACAACTGTCGTTTGAATTGAGTTAATGTTTCAATATATTAAAGCACTTGTCAACATGACTTCAAACAAAGGAAGGTTCAGAAAATTCTTCTTTTGTAGCAGGAGGAAACAGCCTTGATACAGAAGGACAGAACTTGACTCCCTAAGTAAATTTCATCACCTACTGGGTCTGTGATGGAAACTCCTGATTCATGAAAGAGGAAAAAATTGTCCAAACACATATATCGCCACCATTTTTTATAACTAGGCAATACACTTTGATGACTTTGAATAGGCTTCTTTAAATCTCTCTCAACCACCTTCAGGTAGTTACACTTTATTGGCAGTAGGAGTTAGTGATAATGAAATTTCAAACAAGACGGTGCCATATAGAAGTTTTATACCAGAAACTAAAAGGGTCTGTTTTCCCATAGAGACATTCCCAAAGTCAAGAACTGAATAGATTCTATTTAGAATCACTGAAAATTTCAACTAGTTTTCTACATTTCTCTTTCATTCTTTCCATGCATACAAGGGAGTCATTTACTACCAGAAGTATGAGAAGTCTAAAGTGTGTGTGTGTGTGTGTGTGTGTGTGTGTGTGTGTGTATACACACACACACACGTATATATAATATCATTTAATATTCTATTAAAATGAAATGATGACCTTGACATGACATTAAGAACATGCACAGGGACTCTGTGTGACTTGTTTAAGTTCAGGATGTGGCCTTATACAAATTGAAAAATGGGCTCAATTATCTGTCATTCTCCTTTAAATCAGACTATTCAACTGTCTGTCTTCTTACACAATTATCCTTGGCTATTTAAATATAATTTAAAAATAATTTGTGACCATCCTTTATGTCCAAAATTCTGTTTCTGGCTCTTAGAAAACTTAATTCCAATTGCCTGGAAAAACTACACACACACATACACACACACACACACACACACACACACACACACACACACGCACGTACATGTACACATACAGATACAGAGATATAGTGACACCAATAATCTTAATTTTTATGTTCTAGATTTAATAATAACTAATTTGTGAGCCCACTGGTGTGGTGCATGCCTTTAATCCCAGCACTCAGGAAACACAGGCAGATGGATGTTTGTGAGTTCAAGGACAATTCATTTCCAGGATGGCCAAGGCTATACAGAGAAACCATGTCTCAAGAAAAAGCAATAATTTGTGTCAATGTTTAGCACTTTAATACTTTCCTTTCTTGAAAGTGTCTTTCATTATGGTAGCCATTTTCAAGTTAAATACAATTACTTTATTAGGATTTGGCTTGTGTCCAACAACAGTAGTTGAAAAAGGTGAGTTCTGATTATGGAAAATCATTCAGTCCCCATCTCATGGTCATTCTACTAGTTTAAAAGAAAGAATACATCTTATAACTGATGAGTTAAAGACAGCATCAGAATCTGTTATTTTAAATTGTGTTATCCTTTCAATTCATTTTATGTAAGGAGGCCTATGGTAGAGAAATGTCTCAAATGTATACTCAAAGAAAACCTTTTAGGGTAGTCTAATCAACTTCTAAGATATACTTGAAAACAGTAATCCTAATGTTTCCTTACCTTCCAATTTATTTATTTTACCTTCTTCTTTCTTTCCATTCCCCTACCCTACACTTTCCTTTTGTTCTTTCTATAATATTGCATTTTTTAACCTTCAAATTGTTTGGAAGTCCTTATGACCTGACTACAAGAAAGCCTTTAAAGCCAATATAAATGACATCATATGTAGTAATTATCTAAATTATTCTATTATTAATAAAATCTCAGGAGTCAGATATTGGAGTTAAACCTGAAAGTTCCACAGAGCAATGGAGAAATGATCAGCTGACCCCTACTCTCCATATGTCCCATGGATGGAGATGCATATTACAGTTTGGTTTTACAATCCAAGTTGACTTAAAAAGTTGACAGATGTCTTTTACCTGATCAAACATAAAACAGAAAATCATGTTTAGCTGACTTGTGTACACTGTATATTTGATATTTATGTTAATGCAGATATGTATATTACCTTTAAAAGTTTATGTGTTCATGAGAATAGGAAGAAGCAAAATGCTAGAGAGGCCCACAGAAATCCACAAAGATGCCCCCACAATAGACTGCTGGCAATGGTCGAGAGACAGCCCGAACTGACCTACTCTGGTGATAGGATGGCCAAACACCCTAATTGTCGTACTAGAAACCCCATCCAATGACTGAGGGAACTGGATGCAGAGATCCACAGCCAGGCCCTGGGTGAAGCTCCGGGACTCCAATTGGCGAGAAAGAGGAGGGTTTATATGAGCAAGAATTGTTGAGACCAAGGTTGGATAAAGCACAGGGACAAATAGCCAAACGAATGGAAACACATGAACTATGAACCAATGCCTGAGGGGCCTCCAACTGGATCAGGCCCTCTGAATGAGTGAGATAGTTGATTGGCTTGATCTGTTTGTGAGGCATCCAGGCAGTGGGACCGGGTCCTGTGCTCATTGCATGAGTTGGCTGTTTGAAACCTGGGGCTTATGCAGGGACGCTTGGCTCAGCCTGGGAGGAGGGGACTGGACCTGCTTGGACTGAGTCTACCAGGTTGATCTCAATCCTCGGGGAGTCTTTGCCCTGGAGGAGATGGGAATGGAGGGTGGGCTGGGAGGAAGGGGAGGGGGGCAGGAGTGGGGAGAACAAGGGAATCCATGGTTGATATGTAGAATTAAAGTATACTGTAAAATAAAATTAAAAAAAAAAGTTTATGTGTTTTCAGAACAAAAGGACCAGACACCAATGAAAACAACTAGCCCAAGGATCCAGCCTCTCAGAATGCCACTGTTGCAGTTTTCTCAAAATTCTATATCCAGAACAAATTCAAAGCTGCTAGTTGAGATGGTCTAGCCTCACAGACTACTCAAGCCAGGACTTCTGATAAACTCTACAGTTTCTTATCACACAAGGGACTAAACAAAAAATAATACAGCTACCTCTCCCAGGACTTGATCCTCATTTTTTCAGGATTCTTTAAAAATGTCACTGCCCCCAGACAACAGGAAGCAATCTAGAGAACATGATGCTCACATTCCTAAAGTGAGGTGGGTAGTTTCTGGTCATTCAGTGAATGTGTGTCATTGTTTAGTAGGGGTTATTTTCATGTTGCTACTGGTCATGGTCAGAAAAAAAGAAACTAAACAAAAGAGATTGGATTCAAGGATCTCTTTCTGAAAAGAAATTGGAGGAGAGTGATATAAAAATGATAGGACAAAATGGTAGATTATTGAATCTATGTTTAAACTAAAAAACAACTATTAGTCTCAAATATTTTATATTGGTATGATCTTTTTATATTGATATAAAATTATTTTTGTTACAAATAGTGTATATATATATATATATATATATATATATTTCTACTCTTGTTTATGGTATTGTACCTATGCAGCACATTTAAAATGTGATGTAAAGTTCTAGTCCTTAAAGACTATTATTACAAACTGTTTAGTGAAATTAAGAAATGTAGGTTAGAAGATAGACAAGCCCTTATCCAAACTAACCAAAAGAAAGAGAGAGAG
>CABHPH010161864.1:38118-95776 GCA_902168325.1 Peromyscus nudipes | reverse complement strand
TTAAAATTGAGTTAAATGAAAAGATTATCTATTTATTCTATCAGTTATCTAAAGCACAGTTCAAAAGCTCCATCCTACAAATGGCTAGCAATCAGGGAATGCTCTGCACTGTGAAGCTTATAGAATAGTTTCTTAACTGTAGCAAGTTCTAGTTCATCTTGACCCAGTACAACGTGTCTCATACCATTTATACTCTCATTTTATGATCAGCTAGCTAAATGTACTTTATACTTCCCCAAGGGGATACTTTTCTACCCATTGTTACTGTTTGTTATATATTGTACAGTGGTGATATATTGTGTACCCTAATAAACTTGCCTGAGGATCAGAGGATAAAGCAAGCCACTAAATTAGACATAGAGGTCATGCAATGGGGGCACACACTTTTAATCCCAGCACTTGAAATCTCATGCCTTTGCTTGGAAAGCACACACACCTTAAATCTCAGGAAGTGAAGTGGCTGGGTGGAGAATGGTATATAAGGCATGAGGAGACAGGAACTAAGTAGCAGTTCAACTGAGACTCCCATGGATGAGGACTAAGAGGCTTCCTGTCTGAGGATTCATGGAAACAGGATTGGCTGAGGAGTTGGGAAAGTGAAGTTGGCTGTGGCTTGTTCTGTTTCTCTGATCTTTCAGCTTTCACCCCAAAATCTGGCTCCATGTTGTTTTTTTTTTTTTGTTAATAAAACTGTTTAGCAATTCATGTTACATCTGGCACCCAACATTGGTGCCACAAATTCATGAAAAAGCCATTTGCCTGTGTCCTTGCAGTCCCCAGTTGAGGCCTGAGCTGCACACGGCAGTTGTGGTGGCACACACCAGAAGGATTTGCTGAAGGAGTTGGAGGCAAGAGAATCCCAAGTTGAAGGCCAGCCTAGGAGGCTTGCTGAGGAGAAGTTGTAGCTGGGGCTGGGCCACAAATGGTGACAGAGGGACCATGGAGGCTGATGCTCTTGGTTGTCATCTGCTTCTTATACTGTTGATCGTGATGGCAATGCTGCTACCAGGGACAAAAGGTTTACTCCTGACTGATCAGAGAACAATTGCCAGGGCCATCATGTTATAAGAAAGCATTGGCAAATGTTGGTTTGGAGAAGTTTGGCAAGGCAAGTGGTGGGAAGAAGAAATTGCTGTGAAGATATTCTCTTCTACAGAAGTGTAGCCAGAAGTTTTCCTGTGTCCCGCCTAGTCAGCAGCCATTCAAACCCAAATAAACACACAGAGGCTTATATTAATTATAAACTGTATGGCCTAATGGCTCAGGCTCCTTGCTAGCTAGCTCATATATTTTAAATTAACCCATTTCTATAAATCTATACTTTGCCACATGGCTTGTGGCTTACTTGTACTTTATATCTTGCTTCTCATGGCAGTGACTAGCAGTGTCTCCTTAGCTCTTCTCCCTTTCTTCTTCCTGTCTGTCTGCTTGTATTTCCTGCCTGCCTCTAAGCTGCCTTGCCATAGGCCAACACAGTTTTATTTATCAACCAGTCAGAACAACACATATTCATACAGAGCGATATCACTCATCAGGGAAGAACATTCATGGTTCTGAGAGACAGAGATTTATCAGACTGGGATGTTACACCATGAAGACATCCTAGGATTTATAGCAGCAGACAACAAAGACAATTGCAGATGGATTAAGCTGTGGCTTGTGTTGGATTACCATGAGCCTGGATCCCTTTTTGATTACTTGAATAGATACACTGTTACAGTTGAAGGGATGATCAAATGGGCTCGGTCCATGGCAAGTGGTCTTGCCCATCTTCTCAGGAAGATTGTTGGTACCCAAGGAAAACCAGCTATTGCTCACAGAGATTTGAATTCAAAGAATATCTTGGTGAAGAAGAATGGAACCTATTGTATTGCATACTTGGGACTGCCTGTGAGACAAGATTGTGCCACAGATATACCTGATATTGCTCCAAACCACAGAGTAGGCACTAAAAGTTTTCTTCAGGGAACCATGACCACAACAAACAGCAACTTTGAAGTCTCCAAAAAGATGATGGGGCCCCACAATGATGATTCTATCAGGACGATGATAATATCACTAAGATGACAAACACCACCTAAAGATCGGTTTTGGACTACACACTGCTCAGGACAATTTTGAGATGACTAGCTGAGATGATCCAGCTCACAGACTACTTGAGCAAGGACTTGAGACAAGCCCAGCACTTTCTCATTATGCAGAGACTGGACAACAAATGATACAACTATCTCTCCCAGGATTTGACAATTAACCCAAATTTTTTCTTTTCAGGATCCCCTAAAGATGCCTTCGCCCCCAGACAGCAGGAAGTAAGTTTAAGAACACAACACCCATATTCCCAAGAGGTGGGGTGGGTGGTTTTCGCTTATTCAATTGGTTATGGATAATTGTCGTTGTTTCGGATGATTGGCTACAAGTTGTTAATTGATAATTGTGAGGAAAAAAGCTAAATACAGGAGATTAGATTCAGGGTTCTTATTTTAAAAAAGAGGATATAGGTAAGAGGTAGATTATTGAATTTACTCTGAAAAGAAAAAAAGAGAGGAAATAGATATGATAGGACAACAAAGTAGATTCTTCAATCTACTTGTTTTAAATGTATTTTACATTGGATTGGATTTTTGTATATTGTATGCAAATTTTGTATATTAATACAAATTTGAGATTGATTTTGTTAGAAAATACTGTACATATATTTCTAATATTGTTCAAGGTATTGTATCTATACAGCTCATTTAACAGTGTGATGCAAATTGCTAGTCTTTGAAAGTTATTATTACCAACTAATTAGGATATAAGAAATGCAAGTTAGTAGTCATTACAATCAAACTTGTACTCATATTAGGTATGTCTTCAAGGTCAAACAGAGATATATCTTAGATGTACAGGTCATCTTCAAACACTTCAGAGATCTACAGATTTTCAAGGACAAGTAGAAATATATTTTAGATAGACAAGTCATCTTCAAACACTTCAGAGATCTACAGAATATGTCATTTAAGATATTTTAATGACATAGATTCTTTTTTTTATGACCATGAGACATGTCTGCTCCTAGCAGTACCAATCTACTTCAGAGAAGATGATGAGCACTGAAGAAACTCTTTATGGAGTTTACTTTCTTTATGGCAAAAGTTAGCCACTGTGCAAGAAAATGCTCTTGCCTCAACTGCTAACAATATGCTGTCCAAAATACGCAAGTAGGACACAAAAAAGAAAGGACTGATGATCCTTGCCAAGACAAGTTAGGAAGGCCCTTTAGAAAATCCTGCCTCTCAGATAAGTCCATCAGATATGCTAGGCCTGTAGGCTGAAGATGGATGCCCCTAAGTTGCAGAGAAACCTTGGGTGACTGTGCAGGCAGCCAGCTGCTTCTGTCACTTCTCACATTTTTTGAAAGCTGTTTGTTTATACTTCCTGCTTACTCATTAATATTATTTCCTTCTCTGGTCTCTGATGGAGTAGAAGATTAGATAATTATAGTTTTCCTTGTTAACAAATTCAGAAAAAAAACTCACTAAGAGGTGTAAAGTCTATAAGATTGAAAGACATCAAAAGGCATTTTTGGTTGGTAATACAAGTTAGGGTAGAAAGTGAATATGTGCACACTTTGGACTCACCAAGATAGAATAAATAATGGAGGTTTTTGTCTGAATCTGTCAAATGTTAATGGACTGGACATTATTAATGTAATTCTTGATTATATATTGTATATACTTATTGTATTTAATGTATATAATTTTTCTTATATTAGTTATAACCTTCTTTTATTATTTTAGACAAAAAGGGGTAAATATGGTGATATATTGTGTGCCCTAATAAACTTATCTTGGGATCAGAGGACAGAGCCAGCCACTAGATTAGACATAGAGGCCAGATAATGGTGGCACACACCCTTAATCCTATCACTCAAGAGACAGAGATCGATCTGGATCTCTATGAGTTCAAGGTAACACTGAGAACAGAGCCAGGCTGTGGTGGCACACACCTTTAATCCCAATACTCAGAAGCACATATGCCTTTAATCCCAGGAAGTAATGTCTAGGCAGAGAAAGGTATGTAAGGCATGAGGAAACAGGAACACTTGTTCTTGAGGCTAAGGATTTCATAGAGGTAAGAACTTGGCTGGCTTGTTCTATTTCTCTGATCTTTCAGTTTTCACCCCAATATTTGACTTCGAGATATTTTTGTTAATAAGACCATTCAACAATTCATGTTACATTGTACTTCTAGAATGGTTGTTTGCCCTCTAATCATGTCACATACATATACATATCTTGGACATAATCGATAGTCACCCACTGATATCAGAACACACTGAAAGTCTTTACTTTAGATTTTAAGACTTCATATTGTATTATATCTTACTCTAGCTTCATTTGAATAGCGTTTCATCTCTAATTAGAGTTTTTGCAATTGTTAAATACATCACCCCATTCTGGGGCTTCTCATATTAAGGACTGGTCTTAAGAATGTTTTGATACATCTCTAATGTCTCCATCCTTATGGAAATAAATCCTTTCACTTATCAATAGATGATTAATTTATCTTGTCAGCTGCAAGAGTCCTTATAGATTTGAGTGCCCTCAGAAAGGTCTCAAAATAATACATGAGTAAGATTGAAATGAGGAGAATCTTATTAGTATAAATTTTATGTTACTCTATGTATCTGTAGTTAGTTTTTTTACTCTTTTACTCTTTTAATTGGGGGCTGTCCACCCAGCTCCCAAATAAACACATGGAGATTTATTCTTACTTATGAATGCCCAACCTCAGCTTGGCTTGTTTCTAGCCAGGTTTTCTAACTTAAAATAAATTATCTCACTTCCCTTTAACTATAGTTTGACTCTGGGCTTTTACCTTTCTTTATTTTAAGTATCTTTCTTTCCTTCTTCCTCTGTGGCTAGCTGGGTGGCTAGGTGGCTGGAACCTGGCATCCTCTTCTTCTCTGAAGCCTAGATTTCTCCTCCTATTTATTCTCTCTGCCTGGCATCCCTGTCTTTTTCTCTTTCCTCCTGAGCTATTGGCCATTCAGCTCTTTATTAGACCAATCAAGTGTTTTAGAAGGGCAAAGTAACACAACTTTGCAGAGTTAGACAAATGCAACACAAAAGAATACAACACGTCTTTATATTATTAAACAAATATTCCACAGCATTAAACAAATGTAACACATCTTAAACTAATATTCCACAAAATATTTCATGGTTAAAATTTGTCTATGAAGTCAGTGGGGGATGTAGTTGTACCTATTTTGTCCTGCAGTTTATTCTTTTGCAAAATCAACAAGTGTTTTATAGAAGCAAGACAATATTATTTGTTAATAAATAAATGCTTTAGCTTAAAAAAATCTTTACAGCCACATAGAGCTTTTAAAATACTAAATTTAAATTTGCAAAAAAAGTACAGTAAATGCATTTTCTGTATAGGTTGCTAGATTTAATCACCTATGATGTAGATACAAGGTCACAGTGAGCTTAAGTAATGTTATCTGCTTGCCAAGAATAAAAGAAGGGCAGGGATATAGACTCTATGGAAAGACTGCACTATTCAGCTTGTTGGTTGGATCTATTTAGTGGAGAAGATAACAGTCAAATTTGGTTGCTGAAACTACCAATGTTCCACGGTAAATCTGATAGGTGTGTTTTAGGTTTTCTAGTTTGTTTTGGTGTGTGAGTGTGTGTGTGTGTGTGTGTGTGTGTGTGACTGTGTGTGTATCTGGTAGACTGATCTTATTTGTCTTCTATTTAGCTTCTAATGTTGAAGCAAAAGAACAAAAAGAAACTACAGAAGAAAAATTGAAAATTAAAAATATAATTAATGTAAGTTTTCAGGGTTAAGCCTATCCTTTCAAGACTCTATCCGAGTCTCTCGTGAAGCCAGGAGTGTGGAGCAATAGTGGAAGCAGGCCTGCTTAAATCCAGGCTTTCCGAAAGAGCCAAGTCCATGACTCTCATGAGTGATTTGTTGAAGTTTGACTCTCAGAGCACGGGAATGAGGAAAACCAGAAAGAATGGAGAGAAAAGGTAAGTATGGATTTGCTTCAGCTCACAGAAAGACCCTGTAGGTTCAGGAACAAAATTTGCTACAGCCTTTTCCTCAACTGGAGACAAGGCTGTTTCTGGTACAATAATGCAGGGTAGTCTTATTCTCCAGATGTGACAATTGTTTTGGCCAGAGAAAGGGATAGTTCTGAGCTATTAATAGTAAACTATTAAGCATCTGGAAGCTGGATCCCTGAAACCAAGGAAATTGAAAAGCTGGCAGTGACATCAGTGATGGCTACTACAAGGACCCATCAGGTCAGCTAGGGTGAAAAATTTAGTCATGTCTTTAACTGATATGCAACTTCAGACAGCTTCTTTAATTCCATGAAACTCAACATCCTTATCTATAAAATGAGAATAATAATTGGGTTAGTGAGAACACAAAAAGAGCTCGTACATATATGGTTCTTGACAACTTTCAAACACATAACGGAAGGTTCATTAATGCTAGTTATTTTGAAGTAGGGTAACCTTTTTACCATTATTAAACACCATTCCAAGCCATAATAGGCACCTCAGGAGGTATCTCTACCACCATGGAAGACTCAACTTGTTAAAGCCTGTGCATGAAGAAAGACAGAAGTTAACCATTGGCAAACCCAAGACTCTTGTTTCCTAAATTCTAATGCTTACTGCAGAAATAAAACACTCTCTTCATTTTCCACCAGTGGTTAGTAATGTAGAGACACAGAGGAGAAAAAGCTGCATATTAGTTAAACATGCAGTTCATTTATGAAGCTAACTTGGGTCACTGGAGCTCCTGACTGCCAAGAATAGTTGTCTTCATTTACTGTTCAGGCTTCTGTAATGTACATTCTATGTTAAGAAGGTAGTCTGAGTCAATAACTGTGTAGTTTTCCATTTAGAAAAAAAATTTAGATGCAAAGAACTCAATGTTGAAAAAATCCTCAGCACAATAGTTTTCCAGAGGGTCACACCATGAGAGATTTGCTAATATTGGTTCTCTGTATTCCATTACTCAAAAATTTTCTCATTAACACAATAGCTTATTTCTCATGTTGTAAAAGCCCTCCACAGTTGCCTAGTCCAATGTAGACCTTTGTAGCAAAATTCATTACTTCGAGTCTGCCATCAAATTCCAGAAATGCAGCCAAAGAAAATTCATCCTGGGATCTATTTAAATATAATAACTCTGGCTCTTATGTCTGAAGTTGTCGCTTCAAATGAATATGCTTGTCACTGTTATCTATCAGAAGGGGAGACAATTTACCAGCTAATTAAGCCCAACTCCTACAAACATCTGACTAGATATTAAAACATGTTTTACATAAGTATAGAGGAGTTCTCAGTAGCAAATCTAGACCCAGGATCCAAGTACAAGGAACAAAGGTAGCAAGAGATAAGGATAAAGAGGGACCTAGACTTGACTAAATCATGGAAATACCCACAGCAAAATAATAAGGAGACATAGGCTGCTATTGAGAGTATTGTGTAGATCATATTTGCTGTTTAAAGGGAAGGATTTTGGATTCTTTCAAATCATTGTCCAAATAAGGTGCAGCTCCCTGAGGATAAATATTTGGAGAAAAAACTTTTATGACATTAATAGGTACTCTTCTTGATAGCAAGATTTTCAGCCATTGTTAAAACACAGAATGTAATTCTCAGGAATAATAAAATAGTAATCTCTCCTATTGTTCTTGTTTATAGCACTATAAAAAGCATCCGTGAACACCATTAAATACATTCCCATCTTAATATAACTGGAGGATTTGAGCTAGTAAAATGGTTGTTCGTTCAGCTTGGATTTTAAATGGCAGACTAATGACAGATCGTAAAATAATCTTTAATGTATAGTTATTCATTGTTTTGCATAAGGTGTGGCACAAATGAATCTCCTAATTTACTCTAACAGAAGCCCTATTCAAGAGTAATTTTGAATTGTAAAGTCTTAAGCTGCTATTAACTCTAACAGTATAAGGGAATTATTTTAAATAGTTAAAAAAAATACTATAGTTGACTCCTTAAAGAAAACTAGATGCTATTAAAGAAAGAAGGATCTAAGGAGGTATTGGTGAAGATCTGAGAAAGCATGCAGTCATTAACTTCTTGTTAAACAGATACTAACCGAGGGAGGGCTCTATGCACTGTTAAATTAGACATCATGATTTATTTGTCAGTTGTTAACCAAGAAAAGCAATGAAGGACTGAGCACATCACATGGAGTCATGCTGACACAGGAATAACAGATGGCACAAGATGGAGAAAATGAGTGGGAAAGAACACACCCCACAGGCCCATGCTGGAAAACATCTGCAGCCATAGGCAGCCACTTGACCCATCCTTTTAGGATACAGGCTGCGTCTTCAAGGAAGCTATTTATTTTCCATTACTTTGTAAAACCAAGAAAATCTGCATTAAGAACTGAGTTCTTGTCCTAAATTAGGAACCATTTTATGATGTTAGGGGATTATTTTCAGTAAATGGAATGAGTCTCAATCTCTTCCATTTTCCCCATCTTCTATCTTACTGGTCAAGAGCTATTTAGGTCTTCCCTACTACATGGATCCAGTTGTTGTGGTGTTTGCCACCATTAAAGAGACTGTGTGTGTGAACCACAGAATAATGTGAAGAGATTTCTCTCATGGTCAGAATCTATTCTGTCCCGGATATCAGATAGTCGCTCTTAGCGAGCATATTGATCTTGTCTGTTTCTTTCTTGAGTCAGTTAAGAACAAAGATGAGGCTTTAAGGAGACATATTAAGCAGCCCATCTTTGATTTGTTTAATTTTATAAAGCAATGGAATTAGCAGTGAGACGACACCTGATCTCAGTCACAAGAGAGAAATGTTCTTAATGATTATATCCCTGCGACCAAAAACTGTTTCCTGGAGAAATAAGCACGTTAGTAGAAATGCTTTATTGTTCTTTTTTTTTTTTCTGTCTCTCTTTCACTAAGTTTCTTAGAATTTTTCATTTGAAGCTGGACTGATTGGTGTAACCCAGGCACTGCTATTTTCCTAAAGAAAAGTCTCTGCTGAGCTTGAAGAACCCAATGTTAGCAAAATACCAACCTTTCTAAAATGACTTTCAAAGCAGCTAGAAAAAAAAAAGGCATGAGTGTTCAAATCCTGCAAAAGGTCAAATAACAACTCGGACCCCAAGATGTCAAATTATTTTTCAGGATGTTCAGCAAAATTATAGGCTTAAAAACTTGGCCTCACTTGGCCTTTAGTCCTCAGCATTTAATTTTTAAATTCTCCCCAACTCAGTGGAATTCTCTCACTCCAGAAATTTTTTGGCTTGTTATTCGGGATATATTTAAGATAGCTGTTAAAGACATAGTTTTCCCCGGGGAGGAGCACACCAATTTGTTATCTAATACCAAGTGGTTTGCCCTGAAAACATGCATACAACTAACATTATATAGGCCAAGCAGGTTGTGTGTGTGTGTGTGTGTGTGTGCGCGCGCGCGCGTGTGTGCGCACATGTGCGTGTGCACACACATGAGCATAATAGCAATTATTGAAAAAAGAGGCCATGGATTTAAAAGAGAGCAAGAAGAGGTATATGGGATGGGTTGGGGGGAAGAAAGGGAAGGGAGAAATTTTGTAATTACGTTAAAATAAATAAGAAATATTAATTTCACACATACACTGTGCTGTATAAATTATGCCATATTTTAGGCAGTTGATTCCATAAAGCTTAACTTCTCTCTTTAAGGAAGCCATTTTTTTTTTAAGAAAATACAGAACTCAATATCAGAAGTACTAGAATCTAATTCCAACTTACTATGTGTTCCTGGGTAAATATCTTCTCCCCTCTTGTTCTTTTTATCTATTCTCTAAGAAATATCACAAATTCAGTCAGATGATAGAGTTGGTGAAAATACTGCATAAATATTGATTATAAACTTAGTACTTTTGTGTCATTTTGATATTTAACTCTGTGCCTTTGGAAAACAAGTCAAATTTCACCAATGAAACCTCTAAAAATGTTTATTTTTTAAATGCAGAAATAAATAAACCACTTGGCAGAAAAGAATATAAACTAGCTTTTACTTTATTTACTTATTTTTATTTACTTTTTTAAGTTTAATATTAGAGAGTTCTTATATGGAAAATAGTAATAGTAGCCATCCTTACCACATAGGGTTGTGGCAAATACTACAGATATCAATTTCCATGGAATGGTAGAATGTTGCTGAGGTAGAGCAGTGTTAATGAATGAAACTGAATGTTACCATCTAAAGTTTCCCTTTATTTATGTTTACCTACAACCTTAAAGGTATTTTTTAATCTTAAAACGAAGTTGTGGATTACGTCTTCTTCTTTAGACTTACACATAGGACAAACATCTTCACATTTTTACATATTCTGACAGGACATATAACAAAAATAAATCATAGTCAAGTTTATTTGTGATCCAAGCTAAAACCTGTTTAAGACCTGGTTAGGACCTTCTTTGTTATACTGCAATGCACGCTTGGAGTCACAGACAAGGTTCCATTCCAGATGTAAAATTACAAGGCCAGATCCTAGCCCTGGCTTGAGGAAGCTTCTTGTGAGGGGAGGGAGGATTTGCAGGTGCAACTTTGCAGGCTGACTTAATGCATGAGATTGCATCTGTCATTCCTTCACTCCGTTAGACACAATCATCTCCTTCCGCCCACTGAATATCTTTGCTGCACTTGATTTTAAGGAATTTTAATTTTTCTTGAAATTAAATGAAATAATGCAGAGACTGAGAAAATATGTGGCCTCATACATTTTCAGATCACATTTGAGTTTCACAACACCATGTTGTTTGCATTTTCAATTCACATGTCAAAGATTAAATTATAGTGTCAATCTGTTTGTCTCATGGGTGTTATGTGTCTGTCATTATCAAAAGTGAAGATCTGGAAAAGTGTTATTATGAAGCTCTTTCCTCCAGGGGAGATTTGGATAACAGTTTTTTTTGTTTTGTTTTGTTTTAAGCAGAATTCACTCCAAGTGCAACTTCTCAAGAGAAGGGTCCTGTGACTCATGCCCACATCTTGTTTCTACCGACACAGGATTCACATAGAGGATCATCAGAGGCCATCCATTCATTCATGTCTGTGGAGTTGAGTTGGTACTTGTTTGTCTGTTTGTTTTAATATGGATGCCATTCTGTTTCACCTTACCATCAAGAAAAAAGCGATAATGTTCTGCTCATCTACATGAAACCTTATCTGGCCTCATTATGTTGAAAATCATCCAAGCTTTCTTTGATGATGTTAGAGTTTAGACTTCATCCTATAGTAATGTCAAGTGCAAAGGAAATGTAGAGATGAGAATATTCCCCTCATTTGACAGGTTAGGCGGTGGAGTCCTAAAGGAGACAGAGACCTGCTAGCATTCATTGATCACACTACAGACTTTACATCTAAAACCAGATGTTTCATTTCATCCAAAGAGCTTGCTTTCCTAATATTATCATTAAGTAAATAATATTTGGACTATAAAGTTGAACCAATATTCATGCATTAAAATATTAATAGATCTTATCTTGTCTTTCCTCTGCCCAAGTTGCTGAATTAATTTCAGATTCAATGAATCCTTGATGTGGAATAACTGCTTATATGATTTGCAAGTAATAAGGCAAAGGATAGCTTCTAAATTTGAAAGAACTGTGTTAGCTTTGAGGTATTGATCTCTCAGTACAGTGACAACAGTTTACTGTTCGGGAGAGATCCCTCTAGAAAGATTTGAGGCCCATGTTAATGAATTTGCAGCCTACTTGAAATTTGTTTTTTCAGTAATGGAAGAACTGAGGTTTCTGTCTTCCTTTCTGCAGTGTTTCAGAAAAGGAAAAATCTCTCTTTTCCAGCATGTGTGCATGCTGTAAGGTTTATATGTGCTAATGGAGCTCCTTTTACCAACCTATTTCTTAACAGCATATAGCATTCAGTTGTAAGAGGTTAATCACAGGATATTTGTGAAAATCTGTGAGCTTGCTATGAGACACCACAGAAAGGAAAATAGCTGCCTTCAACTATATTTTACTGTAGAATATTTTCCTCTACTAGGTAAGATACAGACAATACTGTCCAATACTTAGACCAAATCCTGACCAAAGCAGAAGCCCTTTCTGCTTATGTTTGCCATGTATCAGCTTCTGTGGACAATTTGTATTTTTAACCTGCCTCACTGTCACACTCAAACTCACCAGCTTTGCAGGATTCATCTTTTATTAAAGGAAAAGAAATTCTCATTAGAGAGGCTGGGGCTGTGGAAGAGCATCGAATTAGCAGCAAGTTCAAGGTCTGAGTTCTGTACACACACACACACACACACACACACACACACACACACACACACACACGTGAGTGAAGAAGGAGACTGTTCACATAAAATTTCCTATGCCTCTATAGCTATGTTAGGTAAAACACTGATCAACAAAACACCCCCCCCCCATTCTGAAATAATTTATTTAAACTACCATCACTATAAAGTAAATTAAAAATATATGCAAATTAAAAAAGAAAAAGCATTCAATTTAGACTACTTTCATTAAAAAGAATATCAAGGAAAATATAACGTAGCTATAATTGAAAAAGTGGAGAGTTGAGATAAGCCAAACTTGGGGGTACATTGGGTAATCCCAGAATTCAGGAGTATTTTGAGCTAAATGCTAAAATGGAGCTAAACTAAAGCAGCAGTATTTTGAGCTCCAAGCCAAAAGGCTACCCTTGCATAGTAAGACAGTCTCCAAACAAGAAATAAACAACAATATAAAGCAGAGTTTAAAGGGTATATCCAGAGTCACTAAAGTAATTAGTCTTAAATCTGTACCACTGAATTTCACTTGCTGCTTCTGAACTTAATATTTTCCAGTTGTGAGATCCATTGAAGGCACTGTACATATTTTTACAGGGGCAATGTATTTGACCGTACAATTCAAGTAACACACAGCACCTATGATTCTAGAAGTTGGAATTTTCCTACAAAGTCATTTAATTCTTTCAAAGTGTAAATGAAGAAAACTTGACTTCTTTCTGTCTAGCCTGCGTCCTGGAGAATTAGAAATGCAAGTGCTACTGTTTCTGAGCACACAGTGTATAACTGGAAGAGAGAGAAGACAGAGGAGCCACTGCGGTTTGGCATTGGGAGATGGTGATTATGTACCTGCTGAGAATGGAGCTTGGGGCAAGGATCATTTTGCAATTGCTCGTGTTTCTCTCCCTGATGTGAGGAGAAGGGAAGCCAGGGCAGCTTCTAGCATTGTTCCCTGAAGAGTTGCGGTATGTGATTATGTAAAACAAACCCAGACAAGCAAAGAGACACCAGCAAACAGTGTCACCACACTTAGTCAGCCCTCCTCATGGGAGAGACTGACAGTGTCTCTCAGTCGCTGCCACTTCAAGTGAAAGAACTGCACTTGCTGAATGTGGGTTGAATGGCCCAGATGAGAATCTGAGATGAAATCAATACACTCTCTCACTGTATCTCCACCGAAGAACAGGCGTGGGACAGCTAATCAGAGGAGATGCTTGGCTTGGCTTATGGCCAGGTTCTGTGCTCTCTGGTCCTCCAAGGACATTCAGGCAATTGGACTAATACTTAAAGAAAAGTGGGCTTTCCCATTTCTGGTTAATTCACAACATAGTAAACCATGACAGGAGTCAAATTTATATGTCATTTTCCCATTTCCCCAATTATTCTTTTCTCTTTCTCGATGACCTCTGTCCCTTGAAACACAGATTTCCCTCGTATCTCCTATCCAGCTTCACAGATAGCCTGTTTACCTGAACAATGCCTGAGCTCTTACCACGTCAGTTCATTAAAAAAAAAAACATGGAAATTGAAATTGAATTTGCATTTTAGTTCCTGCCAAGTAGACAATGTCCATTTAACTGTTTGGAAAGTCAGCTCTGTAACTAAGTTCAACTACCATTGTATGGCATCCCCCCCCCCCCAGGCTGATCTTATGGGGAATACATGTAATAATTGCTATTCCTAGGCATTTCTATTTTCTGGAGGATTCCTAGAGAGACAATGTTTTGAACTACCTGGACAGTTTCTTCCCTGTATGTGTTCTGGTATCATGGAATAAAGGAGGATAGATGTGGTGATATTTTATTCGTGCTTTAACAAATAAAGCTTGCATGATAACCAGAAGGAGGAGCTAGCCATGAGTTAACCATAGCGGTCCGGAGGTCTGTACAGACAGACAGGAAGTGGTAGAGCTGGGCAGAGAGAGGAAGTGATAAGGTGGGGTGGAGAGAGGAGCTCTCTTTTTTGCAGGAGTACTTCATAAGGGTAAGAACTAGTGGCTGGCTGATCTGCCTCTCTGATCTTTCAGCTTTTACTCCAATATCTGGCTCTGGGTTTTTTATTAATAAGACCATTTAGCAATTTATGTTACAGATAGAAGCATATTCAGAGCCTCTACAACTACAACCTAACAAGATTCATTCTGATGTACACTTAGCTATCACAATTGTTTACTTTGGTAGGTCATGTCAGCGATGGTTGAACTCCACAATACTAACGATGCCCCAAATTCTATAGTCCTACAAAGCCTTAGGATTAATCCTGCTCTAGAAGAGGAGAGAGATGGCTCAGCCCTTAAGGGAACTGACTGATGGTCCAGAGGACCCAGATTCAATTCCCAGGCTGTCCAGTGTCCAGTCACACCAGGATAAAAACAAAGATAAATAAGAAAGAAAAAGAAAAAGGATTAGTCCTGCTCTATAGTAATTCCCCTTTTACTCTCTATGACAAGGTTAATAATCCAATTTTAATCTTTTTCTGTCCAATCATTTTCCTGAGAAAATATCAATTCTAGAAAGGTGAAGGAACTGAAGTTCATGAAATTGAAGTATTTGTTAAAAGACACCCCAGCAGGTTACAGAACCAGTACAGGTTCATAGCACATCTAACTTTAGTCATTGTATTCTTTACACAATAACATATCACCTTGCTCAGGAATCTTATTATTTACAACTAAAGAAAAAATGCTTTCACAGCAACATTAACAAAACTTTAAAATTCCATCTCATTGATCCTGAATATAGTCTGCTGACCCTCACTGACTTGTCTAATCCTTAGTAGAATAGATAAATACTCCCAGTTTCCTTACTTTCTGGACTCTGGTTGGAAACCGCCCTCACACCACACCACCAGCCACCACCAACAGTTGCCAACATCTGTGGTTTTCCACACTTATTAATTTGCATTTATATTATTAAATTTTATTTAATTTAATCATTAAATTTAATAAAGTAAGCATTAGTTAATCATGCTTTGTAAGAATAATACTGTTTCTCACATTGAGCCATTTCTCTGGTTTAAAAAAAATGCATGGAACTCATCTTGAGATCAGTGTCTTCATTATTGCCAACCCCTGGGGCTAATATTAAATGAAACACAGAAATTTTAATAATAATGTCTTCAAATTGTCTTAGCTTTTCAGTTCTTTACATCCCTGCCCCCTTTTGGATTTTATTGCAATCCAGGTTGTTGTTTGTTTGTTTCTCCACCATTTACGGCCTTTTATTCTTCCAAATTTTCCTTGGACATAAATGAAAAGTCATATAATTTGATTTGAAAAATAAATGCTCCTAATTTTACTCATCTCTTAGCACACAATTTGCTGATTATTCTTCCAAATTTTCCTTGGATATAAATGAAAAGTCATATAATTTGATTTGTAAAATAAATGCTCCTAATTTTACTCATCTCTTAGCACACAATTTGCTGATTGCTACAGCAGCAAAGGAAAGATTCTTCCCATCAACTCACACACACTTTACAGCTATCTTTTTAGTATTAAAATGTAGCAAAGATCAAGACAGCAATGGGCACTGTAAGGCATCCTAGGCAAAACTGATTTGTTTGTTTTTGTTGTTGTTGTTTTGTTTTTCATTCTTACAGGAGTTGAAAGCAACTGTGTGCTCTTGACTTTGCTATCTCTGCAAAGCTGGGAAATGGAGTGCAGGGAGAATTGTAAAGAACTCTGGATAAAGAGAGAAAACCAACATGCTTCCTCTGCAGGTGAGCCTTCTAATTTCTGAGCAGAAATTTACAGCACAATGTACTAAATGAAGCAGAAGAGCTCAGCATGTACGTTCCATCAAAAGACGATCAAAATTGTCTTCAGCAATTGAATTAAGTTAGCATCCGATGGGCACCTATGTACAGGCATGCTTGTGTAGCACCTTTTTGAAGAGAGAAAGTTAAGTGACCACGTTTGTCTTTCAAACATCTATATTGAGTCATGATTAATGTATAATAGGCTATATAGATTTAAAACATGCAATTCATTTAGTTTGGTATCTACATTTTTAAATTTTGGTATCTAGCTGTTTTAATTTTAGTCATTCTGATGAATGCAATGAAGAATCATAGGCTAGCTTTAGATTTCATTTCTCTAATTGCTAATTATGTTGAGTATTTTTTTTTCATGTACTAGTTTGCTAGTCATCCCATTTTTCTCTGTGGTATGAGGGAATCAAACCCAGCGCATGAGCATGCCAGGACAAATACTGTGTCTCTGGCTACATCCCTAGTCCCCAGCTACTTGTATTTTGGGGGAAGCAAGCTTGAATCTTCTACCAGGTTCATTAAATTGTGTTTTATGATGAATGGATTTTGAAAGCCTTGTGTATTCCACGAAAGAGCTCTTTGCCTAACAAATTTTGCAAATATTTTGCCAAGTGGGTGTAGATTGCCTTTTCCATCTCGTTGTATTTTAAAAAGGAATTTTATTTCAAATAAAATATAATTTGTTATTTTTTATGGATGCAGTAAATAAGAGAAAAGAAGTTTATTTCTCTGTTATATATTTTGTGTCATGGAGTTTTTTTATTTATATCTACTATCTAGATTGAATATGCTTAAACATTATTAGAAAGTCATGCTGATAGGTCTTTTCTTTCACTTTTAAAATATTTATTTTATTTTTTGAGATTTTAATAGAATTATGTCATTCCCCCCTCTTCCTTTTCCTGTTTCCAAACCCTTCCATATACCCATACCTGTTCTCTTTCAGATTCATGGCCTCTTTTTTCATTAATTGTTTATATATACATATGTATATACATATATGCACACACACACACACACACACACACACACTACTCAGCTAAAACACTTGTAAATCACAACAAGGACCAGCATGATACAATAACCTACTAAGCCATCACAATCTCTAACTAAACCATTACAATCCCTAACTATATTCTAAATACTGGCTCTAATATCCACAAATAAGACTTGTTTAAAGATTCATTTTATTTATTTTATTTCATTTTTATGTATGCTTGGTTGTCTAATGTATGTCCATGGAGCACATAGGTGCATGTAACCACAGAAACCAGGGAGGGTTTTGGAGTCCCCAGAATTAGGGCAGGTAATTCTGAACCATTATGTCAGTACTGGGAAACATAACTGGATCCTCTCTGAGGGTAGCAATTGCTTTTACGTGTGCTGTCTCTTCAAGCCTTAACTGGTTTTTAAAAGGTAATTTCATCACTAATTTTAAAATGATGTAATTTATACAGTTTTTGTTCTCTTTCCTCTAGTCAGAATTGATGAGATTGAGTTTTTGGGTTAATGTTTTTCTCTTAATTTATGTTGTTAGATTATTTCCTCCTGCTTGTTTCTTCTGTCTTTCTGGAGGCTTCAAAATGGGCTGTGCCCCATTGGTTGTAACTGACAGTCAACATTTGTTCAGTAGCTCTGTGTGCTTCCTCCATTTCTCTCACATTCTTTTTTCTGTGTTTTATTTTGAAACATTTCCATTATTATTGCTTAGATTCACTAATCTTCTCTTCTACAGTGTCTAATCCTCAATTAATTATACCACAATGTTTTCATATAACTTTATTTGTTCTTTGGGTTTTTTGTTGTTGTTGTTTTACTTTTATTTATTTATTTTGAGATGAGGTTTCTCGGTGTAGTTTTTGTGCCTGTCCTGGAATTCACTCTGTAGCCTAGACTGGCCTTGGACTCACAGAAATCCACCTGCCTCTGCCTCCCGAGTGCTGAGATTAAAAGCGTGAGCTACCACTGCCTAGCTTCTTATATTTTTAATGTGGAGAAGTTTGATTTGTTCTTTAAAGTTGAAGACACAAGCCACATAGGTACAACTGTTTTAATGACTGACTCTGAAAATTGTAATATGTGTGTCAATTATGAATTGCTTCCTCGTGACTTAAACTTTTGCAGAATACAATGCTATTCTACTAAATGGTCACCTAGAACCTCTGGACAGCTGTCCAGTTCTTTTTCTCTGCGTTTCCTCCTTTCTAAACTTCTGCTCTGTAAACTCTTCCTACATTGCTCTTCTGACTTTCTCAATTCCCTCTCCTCAATTCAGGGAGCTGCTCATGCTAGGGAGTCTGGAACACACTACCAAGTGTCTGTATAAGCAAGTTCACATGTGTCCAGAGATAATGTTGGCTAAGAAAGAGGATTATGAGCAGAAGTAGCAGAGGCAGACCTTTATATACATACTGATGTTTATAGGATAACTTTGAATACTAATTGAGAGGATCATTAATTTTAATAATTTTTCTTTTTTATATCTTTTATTTTTTGAGACTATAATAAAATTATATCATTATCACGCTTCCTTTCCTCCCTCCACATCCTACCATACGTCCCTTCTGTGAAAACATACTTAAAAGTAACATTGTACAGAGTGAGCAAGTTTTATGTAGTAATAGATATGTAAATACATATCCATGTAAAAACCATCAGTGAAAATAGGCCATGGATTAGAAAGAAAGCAAGGAAGTATAGTGGAGAATCTAGAGGGAGGAAAGGGAAGGGAGAAATGATGTAACTATATTAATATAAAAATAAAGAATAATAAAAATAAATCCATAACATAGATCCCATTAAGTTGCCTCTCTCTCTCTCTCTCTCTCTCTCTCTCTCTCTCTCTCTCTCTCTGTTCTTTCTCTCTCTTCTCCCTCTTTTTGGGGAGGCCATTTCAATCTTTCTTTGCTATAGAAACTTCTTAAACTAACAGTGTCTCTTGGTTGTACTCCTCCCTACAAGAAGATAAGAATCAAAAATAAGTTTTTACTCAATTATACCTTAACCAGTTCTATTTTTCCTGGCTTAAAGAGAGATGGGGGTGGGGGATCCAGAAGGACAAAGAACAATAGGAATACTGGATAAAACATCAAATGAGTGTCATCTCTACAGCTGTAAACAGATCAAATTTTTCTCTTTTTCTATGACTCCAATAGGTCAGAAATTGTAAGGCAAAGGCAGGGAAAAGGCAAACAGAAACCCCAGGGCATCTAACTTAGCGTTGAATTAGATGGAAAACCTGCTTCAGTCATTATTCGCTGTGTAAGCAAAGCCCCTTCAAGGGAACACCTATGACTGGAGTTCTGGGGTGGCAACTGTACCCTCAGATAATGTTCCAGCTGAACCTGGGAGATATTAGTCATTGTAAGCAAGGACGTGAGACTCCCAACTGCTGGAAAGAGGTAGGCGGAGGTAGGCAACTTCCTAAAATGAGCCCTGTAGTCATAATTAACTACAATAGCTCTTAAACAAAATAATGACTATTCTGATACCTTCAAATTATATTTCAAATATATACTGAGGTATTATAAGAATTTATGCTATTTTTCTGAATGATTCTTTCATTCAGAAAAGTAAAAGTGAAGATGGCATACTCTGGAAGCAGATTTGAACTGAGGTGCTCTCCTGTCAGAAAATTATACAGATATGTATGGTCAGTGCTTTGTAGATACATCACATCATAGACCCATATAAAAACTATGTAAAATTCAATTAGATCTGCCTCGTATTTATCCCACTGAACAATGGTCTACTCTAGGGAAATTTATCCTCATGAACTTATTAGTGATATTATGAACATAGAAGGCCCTAGCTAGGTAACCAAGGTGCTGAGATGAGCTGACTTGAGCCTTGGACCACTGTCAAGGGCACCTTGCAACATCCTCCACGTGTATACAGGCAGGCTTTGAAGGATCTAGAATTCTAATCTTTTTTCTGTCAGCTATGTTACTTGGGCCAGTCACTTTTTGTTTCTTTACCCTATGCTTTCCATCTACAGAAGGGCACTGCATGACAGCTCCATGCATGGCATAATTGCAGACAGTCATAATTGCCACTGTGATTCTGCTACTTAAATAGCAACAGGGGATATTTCTTTTCTATTATTTAATTTTTCCCCAAAAGAACTTGTACTAATTCAA
Source organism: Peromyscus nudipes (assembly GCA_902168325.1). Lineage (NCBI taxonomy): Eukaryota > Metazoa > Chordata > Mammalia > Rodentia > Cricetidae > Peromyscus > Peromyscus nudipes. The sequence goes on along the minus strand of CABHPH010161864.1, from coordinate 75,555 downwards.
AATTGTGCTAATTTGCTTCAGATGTCAGGAAGCTAAAAGAGTGGAGAATCAGTCTTTCTATATGAGATGATTTGCATGTGCTCACCCACTAATTCCCAGAAAATCTTCACATATATAAAATTGCTGACTATTTCTCACGTTAGTGAAATTCTATAGTCAACAAGACTTTAGGGAATAAGAAAGCGAGTGCATGGAAATATCTGTTAGCTGACCTTTAATTTTTTTTTCCTTTTCCCCTGCTAACACCTGGGGAGAATTATGGGTGTGAAATTGCCTGCTGGGCAGTCTGTAGAAAGTTATCGGAAGCTTGACAAGCAAGCACCTCCCAGAAATGACTGTGTGAGCATACAATGTTTCTACAGTAAATAGTTTCTTGGAGAATCCTGTATGCCTTCCTTTTTCTCTTCATTCTTTATCCCTCTGGACCCAACTTCACAGGAGTCCATAATTCTCACAAAGAATTCCTGTAAAGCAAAACTTCTATGAACTTGGCCTTTGTGAAGGGCTCTCTCTGATTTCAAATTTTTTATTTTTCCTAATTGTTGTGAAGGGGTTGGACCAGTTACCAAATTTTCTTGAGTCACAGTATCCTTACCTATGAAAGGTGGACAGTACTAATATCTACTTTAAGGTTATTGTGTGAATCAAGGGAGCCTCCTCCAGGAAATTGCCATGACAGTTCACTCTATTTTTTATTCATTCCAGAAATGAACTATGATATTAATTATTACCACAATGGCTAACTATGAAGTTTGAAAATAAACAGCAATTATCCATGGAGAAGTATATAACTAGGTTTTCATTTTTTCAAGAAGAAATAGACATCGTCTCTCTCAGTTGCAGACAGAATAATGACTAGCACCCATGCCAAGTTTTGTGATTTCCCTTGCACAACACTTAGAGGCTAGATCCTGTCATGGTTGTTTTGAGATAAAAGGATAATGCTTTAAATCTGTTTCTACATCTCTCTGAAGAGGCTAATTTCTCATTTCCTTCCATCCTACAGTCTTCATTGAAATTTTAATTTTGATTCCCAAAAGAGGTATAAGATTGTTTTTAAAGAGGCATAGATAACTCTTCCTCATACCACTGGAAACTTCAAAACTGGGTAAAGTGGCAGATCCTTTATTGGTTTTAGGTAAAAAGGCAGTAACCCCAGGGCTATCCAAACCCTATCTTCCCATAGGTTTCTTTTAATGTAACTCCTCTCCTTTTCCTATCCACATTTAGTCTTTATCACTTAACAGCAACAATTCCCAACGTGTGAGGCAAGGCCTGAACTGCGTCTTTTGAGTGACTTTGATAACACATGGGCAGTTTTTGCTTATCATTACCCTGAAGTCCTGATGACAAAATCTGGTTGCAGGACTCCAGGAGTAAGAAACGCCACTTGCCACATCAGTTGTTCTCAGCTTCCTTCCCCTGGAGTTTCAACAATGATTCATTATTTTTATGTTTGCTTGTTTGTTTTGTTGTTGTCCTTGTTATTTTTATGACACAAGTTCTCACCGGACCAAAGTATATGTATTTTTGGAATCTTAACCACAAAGTATGAGTTCAGAACATCAAACTGTCAGATCTTACAGATAATGATGAGAGCAAAAACGGTGGTGTTGCTTTTCATCTGCAGAGCACTCTAACTATGCTATATAAAGTTCTTACATCATTATTTCACTGGAATTTCTCTACGGCTTTCTGAGGAAGGAATGCTATCAATGAAACCATATCTGGCATGTGAAAATCCAATACAAAAAGAGATAAAGAGATTTGCTACAGTTGACCGGAGTTGCAGGCATCCTTGGTCTAGAAGCTAGGGTTAACACCTTTTACAGTAGTTTTTTTTTCTGTCAATACTACATGAATAATTAATAATTACAAACACTGTCCAGAAGTATAAACTACTTGTAATATCCTCCAGAAAGCAATCAATACCCAGACCTTCCAATCAATGCAATTACTAGGCTGTATTTGTCATTGTTTTGCACTCTTAAATTTTGTTTTTCATTGTTATGATTTGTCTCACTTTCTCAAAAAACAGAGACCTAACAAAGGCAAACTTTCAGTTCAAGAACTGGGCAGGGAGGGTAGAAGATTTATTGGACTATAATCTGGGAATTGATTTTAAATGCTATCTTTCCAACAAGCTATTAGAAAGGCCATATGCTAATCAATGTATTTATCCACACTTCATCTCTAAAATTGTAGCAAAGACGACTCATCAGGTAAAGGTGAATCTCCTACAAGTCTGGTGCCCAGAATTTGATCTAGGAGCCCATGTGCCATAGTTAGTTTTTGTTGAAGACCAAAGAGAGTCCCCTGGAAAGGGGAATTTGAGGGATTGCCTCTATCCAATTGGCCTATGGGTAGGTCTCAGAGTATTTTCTTGATCTCTAGTTGAGGCAGAGGAGATCCAGTCCACTGTGATATGCTACCCATGGGTACGTGAGCATAGGCTATGTAGGAAATATAGCTGAGCAAGTCAGAGGAAGGAAGCCAGTAAACATTATTCCTCTGTGGTCTCTGCCTCAGTTTCTGGCCCCAGGTTCCATCTTCAGTTCCTTTCCTGGCTTCCCTCAGTGATGGATTTTAGGTAGAAATGTAAGCCAAATACGTTGCCTCCCTAGTTGGTTTTAGTCAAGATAATAACAGAAAAACAAAGATGGAAGGGGAGAACTGGTGTCACAAAGGTATCCTCTAACTTCTGGGAGTGTCCCCTGGCAGTGTTCACACATGTCATACATACAGTAACTATCATCATAAAAAGAAATTAAAAATAAATTTTTAAAATTATAGTAAATAAAGGAATTCAGCTAGGAAAGTGAAGACTCCGTCTGATTTGCACATTTTTGTTTGTATTATATGACCAGTTCATAGTTCACATTAATCATGTGAAACAGAAAATAAAATTAGATATTAAATCGGGTTATTAGACACCCAAAGCTAGTCAGAGCTAATAAAAAAATCAATGTAAGCTGGACATGGTAGTGCACGTCTTTAATCCCAGTACTCAGGAAACAGAGACAGGAGGATCTCTACAAGTTCAAGTCCAGCCTGGTCTACAGGATAGGCAGGGATACACAGTGAGACAGACCCTTTCTAAAAAAGAAAAATAAACAAAATAAAATCAAGCAAACAAACACAAAACCCAACACTTCCACTGATTCTGACAATTTCTCAACCACCACTCTCAAAGCTTCTTTATGGGGCAGCTATTAAAGGAGCATCCCCAGCACAACCTTTCTGTCTGCTGTCTCAATGGAGACTCACCAAGCAAGCAGCGTTAGACCACTGCATTGATCACTAACCCCCATACATTCTCAATAAATTATGAATCACTTTTCTTTTCTTGGAGCCATTAAATATTCCAGACAATTTTCAGGAATTTTCACACAAAAACAATTTTAAGGGATAAATGGTGAAAAAAAATATAATTCTGATCATATGGTTATCTGTCTTCAGGATATTTGAAATATTCTATGCATTTCAGTTACTGCAGTTACATCACTTAGCAACTCTAATTATAATTCTTATCTATTGAGTAACCAAAGTGAGATTTCAGATGATTTTTGTGACTTGCCCAAATACACACTAATCTTAAAAAGTTTAGCGGGAACATAAGGCCCAGGTTTTCATGTCAGCCCAGTATTCTTACTTTAAACTTCTTACTGAAAGTGATGTATTGCTGATTTTATACCCCTGTGATTATATCCAGAGTGCTCCCTTGAGTCCTAGTTAAAATATTTCTAATCATGCTGGGTGGTTGTGGCACACACCTTTAATCCCAGCATTCGGGAGCCAATGTCAGACGGATCTCTGAGTTTGAGGTCAGCCTGGTCTACAGAGCAGTTTATAGGACAGCCAGGGATATACAGAGAAACCCTTTCTCAAATTTATATTATATATAAAACCATGGGAAGTGTTTTAACTAATTTTATCTGTGATATGCCACAACAAGGATATGCCAGTTTAGATTCAGTTTTAGTACTCCAAATACTGCCATCAACTTGATTATCACATTAATAGTTGGTTACATTATGCAACTGGTGTGGTGTACACTGGAAATGTAGTCATCGTTTTATGCATACACATGCACACATACACACAAATACAAACACAGAGTGAGGTGAGGGTTCAAGCACTTGCTGTCCTTGCAGAGGACAAGGGTTCAGTTCCCAGCATCCACAATAGCTTGTAATCATCTGTAACTCCATATCAAGGAATCCAGTGCTTTCTTCTGAATTTTTGGGCACTAGGCACACACATGGTACACTTGTACACGTTACATACATGCAGACAAAACATATATATACATAAAATAAAAATAAAATAATAATCTAAAATTTTTATAATAAAAATAAAATAGTATTCCTTGGAGGAAAAAAAATCTTAACATACATCTCACTGGTAAGTTGTACTACAATGAAGTGTTTTATTTTGCACAAGTCTTACTAGACCTTAAGCATTTTTATACAAAAAATTAAGCAAAAATGAACCACCAAGGTAACCTGGTCTTTTCATTGTTTTTGACTATTAAATAAAAGATTACATTCAATTATTCCCTCTTACTGACAAGAAGATAATTCTAGTTTATTTTTTCACATGTTACCACTGATTAATAACTGTAAAATTGAACTCATCACAGTATGATACTTACAAACTTGATTTTTGTTGTAATTAATAAAACTGTCTTTACAGTTCAGCATGGATTGCCTACCCATGTTCATAACATGTGACCATTCTCACCACTGTATGGATGTTCATGTTAGCATCATATATTTCTACTTGTTCTGTCTGAAGCTGATTTTATATAAATAAGAAGTCCTCAACCAAGTGAGATTTCTTGACCCCAAGTTATCTCTTTGCAAGGGGATGACTCTGAGTCTAAGAGACATTTTTAGTCATGTACGCTATTTTCTCTCATAGTAACTTATAATTTCCTTTTCTCAAGGATAATTGATACTGACACATGACCTTAAGATTTGAAGTCAAACAGAAACTGAAAATAAGCAGTTACCAACAAATGACTTGATTCCTCCAACATATTTTGAGGATTCCTCTAGTCCATTCCGAGTAGAAGGAATCTTCAGAAAAACTGCAGTGTCTACTGAACGGGCACATTCTTCTAATGAGGACTTCAGGAGAAGGGATGAATGAAATTTCTGATGCCCTGGACCTACATACATGGCCTGTGCAAGGGCCGTTTATAGCTCTAAGTTTTATCACTGTAATGTTTGCTTATATTTCTGTAACTCAAAATATCTTATGCCCATTTCACCAAAGTCCATCCCAGAATAGTTTGCCTAGTGGTCCTTTATGTACACAGCATACACATCTCATCTCATCTCATGCATACCAGTCTTGCCATGGGGCTCCTCTTTAGCCAACAGACTATCAGCCAAACTGTCTTATGCCTTTCAAAGTAGAACCTTTCACACTTACTTTATTTCATAATATTCCTCTCTGGCAATAAAAATGGCATGTCATATAATGATAAAGAAAAATTAACATCATATGTTTTGTATTTAAGCTACAAAAATTTTGAGTACTATTTGCTATTTATGATCTAGTCTGGTTTAGGCTTAGCAGTGCAGACTGATTTTATTATATTATCACTCAGAGAGAGAGAGAGAGAGAGAGCGAGAGAGAGAGAGAGAGAGAGAGAGAGAGAGAGAGAGAGAGAGAGAATGAGAATAAGACCTAGAGACTTACAGAGACAGATTTATAAATAGATACAGAAATATGCCAGAATAATAACAAGGAAACAAATTGCAAGACAGGTAAAGAAATAGACACATCTTTCTGCAAACAGAAGTTCAACAATTTCTTCACCTTAAACAGAAAATGACTTGTTCAAGGTCGTTCAACCATATGGTGGTATGATTAAAACGACAAGCCTTAAATAGAAATTATATTGTTTTGCCCTATACCAGCTGTCGCACTGCATTGTAGAAAATAAATAATAGGATTTTGTTGCAGATGCTGTAGATCTTCCGAACACTACAAGAAGACCTTGTTAATTGGGTACGCAAGACTGCTGATCAGTAATATGCAGTAAAACAGCAACAAAGCTTTGAGCTGCTTACATGGGAGCTGGGAAGACAACACAATGCCTGTGGGCACAGATGGCTGTGCATAGAGCTGCCTGGCCCTATTTTTATCTAACCTCCATCTCCCATGAAAGTGGATAGCAAAAGTAAGTCTACTGAAATTAAAATCAATTGAGTTGTTGATGTTAGATGCTTATGATAAGTAATTCCAAGCATGAAGGTGAAAATGACGTGATACATGAAATGAATATGCTCCAGCATTTCCTTGCGATCCCTTTCAATGCCTATTCTCAGGCAAATCATGTTTGTGTGGTTTTCACGTTTATTTCCTAAAGTGTTGTTCTGCAAAATAATTCCCTCTGTCTTTTAACAAACAATCATACCTCTTTCAAAATGTATGTGCTGTCACTTGGGGATTTATTATGTTTAATTTCCCCTGCTTTAAGTAATAGTATGGGTTGATATTGTCTTCCAAAATCAGAGAACATTAGATCAGAAAGAAAGTCAATACCCTTGAGAGACAAGGGTAAGGCATGCTGTGGAATTGGGTAAAATGGATTTTTTATGCTCTTCATGTTGAGGCAGTTGATGACTCCTCTCTACCCAACAGTGTGCCCATGGGGCTCAGATATTTAAGACATAGGAATGTTTAAATTTCCTACACACTTTCTCCTTTTCCGGTGTTCACTGAAATAAACAACACGGTACTCCATTCAGACCCACACAGTTCTAGATAGGAACTAATTGGTTGCCACTTCTCAGCCTCTCTGACTTTACCTCTTTGTATTAATTTCGTTGTGAGTGAAACTACAATTGCTACTGATCCTTAAAATGTTATGTTTTATAGTAATCTAATTTAACTCTTAGTCACGAATATGCTAGCCAGAAAAAACATCCATGGAATTGTGATTGTTTGGCATTACAATTGTTTCACCTTGTCTGCTATCTCTTTAACAAGGTCCTATTACACAGCTCATGAGTTACATATCATCTTTCATATTTCAGAGCTCCTCACCATTCAGCAGTGATCATGAGATGTAATTGAAGAAAATGAAAGCATTTGACTCTGCTAGTCACATGAGCGTGGGCAGATTAGAAATCGTGTTTGGAAGCTACAAACTCAGACGTATAATTTGAAATTGTATTGTATTGGAAATGCCATTTTTTCTTATATTCTATCATTCATAAATGCAAGTGTCACTTCTTAAATCTTGTGGTAAAATACTAATGGGCAAAAGTTTGTATGTTGAGCATGTGCTAAAAAGTGAAATTTAAGGAGATGGTACATCCTAGTGTATTCTTGTATCATTCTGGGAATGTACTTCAGTCAGCAGGTAAATTTGGAGTAGATAGAGGATGAATTGGAAGATGAAAAGTAATGCACATCTATGTTGAATGTCTATGCTTATTGGAATTGCTGTCAATTTAGTGTATTTGCATCATAGTTTCTCCCCAAAGCCCAGTCTGTGGTACTATTGGTGAGTGAAGGGACCTTAAAGAGATGATACCTACTGTAAGGAAACTGGGTCAAGTGGGTGTGCCCTAGAAGGGACTTTTGAACCTGGCTACTTCTCTTCTTCCCAGATGCCATGAAGAGAGGAGAGTACTGTATTCCAGCCTATGCTTCCACTATGACATTCTCCTTAAATACACACTCAAGACAATAGAAGTAAGTGGTCATGGATTGAAGTCTGAAAGTGAGTGAAATTGAAAGTTTTCTTCTTTTAAGTTGATCTTCTGAAGTCAGAGCAATGAAAAGCAAATGCAGAACAACATCTCATACACACACACACACACACACACACACACACACACACACACATACACACACGACAAAGAAAAATTTTTCCAAGCTCTTATGAAAGGCAAAATGTTCTGACCTTCATAGTAATCTCCTTTTAATGAAAAAGGAGAAATCCTGTTTTCAGCAAGTATTTGTTCTTTTTGATGTGTTATATGCTTAAAATTTTATATTCACAGTATTGAACAGCAAATTCTATAAATACAGACATAAGACAAAGGAATCATCCCTTCATAGAAAATAGAATAAAAAGAAATAGAGTCATTTGTGAGTAAAGTACTGACTGTGTACACCCAGACTCCATTTTTTCATTTATATTTTGAAATTTAAAAATCATTTGAGGTTTATATTTATTTCACAGCAACAGATGTCCAGAAAACATCTATTAATTTTATATACTTATAATAATGTGTCCTTAAGATTTCAACAGACTTAGAAAAAAATGTGAATAAATTTTAATACCCCAACCTGGTTGGTTTCCACCTACTGTCAAAACAAGAAATTAATTATTATATTTACTTTAAATAGTAATCATGAAAAATATTTTATTGTATTTACTGAAACTATATTTTTCTTCAAGGAACAAATTTGTATAAATATACTAGATTCCAGGATTTATTATGGTGGATAAGATTTCCTTAGCTAGTAAATAATGCATAGATTTCTTTAGCGAGTAAATAACATATAACATTAGCTGTAAATACATTTCCAGAACTGATAGAAAATCATTAAATTAAATGTATGACAGTACTTCCTTTTTCTAAACACAGTTACTACCCTGAAGTAGAAGGTGACAGCTTAACATGTTACTAATGACCATAAGTGGTCATAGGAAGTATTTCTGTCACTCATGCATGTACCTGTAATGTTAGCCATTGTAAACTGAACAATGAACTTTTTTTTTAAATCTATCTGTCTTTTTTATGGAATATACTAATGAGTGGCATGATAAAAAGCTATGGGTCTGGTAAATAACTACATTGAGTATCCTTGAGCAGAATACATAAGCCTGTAAGTTTCCGTCTACATTGATCAAATAGAAAAAAAGTGATTATCATCCTCAGAGACTAATGAAAATAAAACTGTAATGTGCATAATTTCTAGTTGTTAGACCATCATAAGACTTGTTGTCCCTTCCTAGCCCACACGCAAATGATAGTTTCTGGTCATGTTTTGTCTTCCTGGTAGCGTGCAACTCCTTTTTGCCAAGGGAGTACAGGCAGAAATCACACATGCCACCTTGAAACCAAACAATTATCTTTGGATTTCATAAGACTTCTAGAAGCACTTTCCCTTCACTCCTGGAAATCCATTTCAAGAAAGGTTCCAAATAATATCAGAACAACATTGGGATTTAAAACTCTAACACATAGTGTTTAAATGTAACATGAGTATTCCAGAATTGTATCTTATACAAAATTAATTATCATTTTGATACCAACTTTGGAAAAGGGGGACTGCCATTTACCTTAAACTCAACATCTGCATATTTATAAGTTTGTTTGCATTTGATTTGTTTTCAAAGTCATACAGAAAACTCTGAAAAGGAGAAACATTCTTTTAAAAATTCCACCCATGAAGAAAATAGCTGCTACTTTTACACATCTGGGGAGTATCCTTGGTTACAGCAATTTATTTTAAGATAGCATGTTACTACTTCAAGTACTTTGGAAATTTTAGTATTGATTAAAATAGATCCATGACTCACAAAAATCTCAAAAGTACAAAGACTCCAGGACCAATGTTACTGAAGCAGATTTTCCATTCAGTTTTCTCTTTTAACTTAATTAATGAAAGAAAAACTTACTGACTTTTGTCTTTGCATTTTATTTCTTGCTTCTCCACTCGATATTTAGTTCACTTCAGTGATCCTTTGAACTCTTTAGTTTCCTTCGCAATCTAAATTAGCCTTAAGTTGGGAACTTTGATTTGTATTCAGAGATTGTTTCACCTGTTTATTTAAATAAATATATGTATAAAAGGTTGCATTTGAACTTCATATCAAGTAATGAAGATGAAATAAGCAGAGATAACAGAGTAGGTCAATACACGTGCCAGCTCACAGAGAACAGTAATGTATGGTGGAGGGCGATGTACAAAGTCTGAGGATTAAGAATAAATAGCAGATAATTTTAGATAACAAGCAATGAACATGAACTTTATCCAAAACCCTGACTTCTAAACTGGCGTCTATGTATTATGATAACTGGCAAAAATGAAGACACATTTAATGGTACCGATTTTTTAATTTTTGTTTGTATGTATTTATTGCAATAGAAATTAAGAAATAATTATATCTATATGCTAGTCGTTTTTCTAGTTACTGTGATAAAATGCCAGAGAAAACCAAATTAACTAGGAAAGGATTTATTTGGGCCCAGAAAATGGTGGGGAAGTGTTGGTTGCAGGAGCTTTAGGCATCTGATCATATTCATCCACTGTCAGGAAGCAGAGTGTGATGAATGCTGGTGCTCAGCTGAGTTGCATCATCATCAACATCACCATGTTGTTGTTGTTATTATTATTCAGTTCAGGACCCTAGGCCACAGGATGATGCCACTCACAGCTTGGCCTTCTCACTGTAGATAACTCTAAGTCTGAGCTCAAAATGAAGGTGAAGGACAACAAAGGAAGGAAATAATCACTAATTTGTAATTTTTGACAAAAAGTCATGAAGGTGCTTCATGAATACAGGTGTTTTAAGTGCATTAAGAACAGCAGTGTGGAAGGGTAAGTGAATAGAAGGGATAAGGCGATTTTCTTTTTGGTTCACTGTGAAGACATTTAGGTCCCAAGAATAATGTCCTCTATAAAACCCTTTGCTCATGTTTCCATCTCAGAGTGTGAATATGGGAGAAAAAAGTTCTGCTCGCTACACACATACACACACAAAAAAAAATATGGAGAGAATTTGATGACCAAATTCTATGAGTAAAACTAATTTGATCACAAAGAAACAATTGCTGGTTTAAACATTGAACGGGGGCAGGGGATATACACCATTGAATTCTGCATTATTTATTTTAGCTGATGAAACAGGTATAGTTTTATCAGTGTAGTTGTCACATTTGGTGACCTGAGGGGTCAAGGGTTGAGTATGAAAGGCCCTATGTAAAAGAAGGCAGAAGTTAGGTTCTCAGAGGATAATAGAGTTCCTGGTGGGATTTTAATAATTAGTTATGGTCATCATACTAACAGTGATGGAATTTCTTTCCATTTTACAAGGGCTTCCCATAAACCAGAACACTTTAAGCAATTTTCACTTTGCTTTCTTTTTCGTGTGAGTTCTGGGAATTCAAATTCATGTCCCTGTGTTCACGCAAAAAGCATTCTTACCCACTGAATCATCTCCCCAGTGCCCCCGTTTGCCATTTTGTTTTATTTTTGTTTCTTGTTTTTTAATGTTAAGTAGCCATCCAACTTCATGCCTACAGTAATCCCATGACTGTGTTCAGATATGTTGAATGATTTCTAAGAAAACCACATGAATACTAAGAGGTAAAGCTGCTTTAGGTTATGAGTGGCCAGGACCTAAGAGTACACACTGTCCATGAAGGTTCCAGGTTGTTCTGGTATAGACACCAGTAAAAGCATTAAGGAGAATCAGGTATTTGTTTAAAATTTAGAGTCATGGAAATAAGACATTGTGGGTGAGGCCTGTGAGATGATGCTCAGTACTGTGAGAATTTAACCCTCAGGACCTCCAGGGTGAAAAAGAGAGAACCAACTCCCATGTGTAGCACACGCGCACACACTAAGTGGATAAACGAAATGTGTTTTCTGAAATATTGTTTATGAATTAAAAAGTTCTGTTACAGAGAAAGAAAGCTGAGATTGAATATGAATACAGAATAGGCAAGATCATTTCAGGCATGTATTAACAGGTGAGTTTTGTGACTCACTGAGAAACCACAGAAAACAATGCTGAAAGTGGCATGGGGCTGGTGTCTTAGATATTAGAGACAATAGTGTGAGTTTGAATGAATTTTCTTCATTCTTGATGTATGCTGGGCTTTGTACAGTGGGGCTCACAGCACCATCAGGGGCACAAAATAGTGTAATAAGTAATGAAAAGCATGTGTCGGGGGAGAAGGCCCATTAAATTTATGCCTTATACGTGCACTCGATCCTTACAAATAATTAAAACCCTCAAATCACTGACTGTGATATCAGCATTGTTGGTAATTGTGGTTAGATTACTGTGATTTGGTAGATTGCTATAAGCTGTTTGCACAGAGAGGGAATTCTAGTGCGTGTTGGTCATGTTCAAGATGTTCTGCTGCTTTTGTTTAATTTACAAGGCACACACCTTAGAGGAGAGAGGCTGACCGCAGGGACATGCCTTAATAAGCTGCCGACATAGTCCAGATAAGAACAGACAAATTTGTGAACTAGGACGGTGGCAGCAGCAACAGAAAAGAGGGCAGTTACACAAGACATTTCAGAGGCACAGGAGCCTTCATGATTCATTAGGTGTGGGAGGCAGAGACATGACTCTGAGTGTTCATGCCTGGCTCACGGGGGCCATGGTGGTGCTGCTGTCAGATAATGAACCATCAAGAAGAGATGGGGTTTGGAAGGAGGATTGTTCCATCAGGATTCGTGATGATAAAGTAACGGGGCTGAAGATACTCACTAAGTGCTACACTAATTTACCACCTGGAAAATATTTTCTTCAAGGGATGACACGGAGGTCCTGAGAGTAAATAAGATGACTAGGGAAAGTAAATGTAAGAACTGTGAAGAAGCAGTGACTTCACTAGTGAGAAATTTCTTCCTGTACAAAGTTCTTCATCTTGTTTATAAAAAGGAGGGGTACAAGCGTTGGTGCTGGTTGTTGAACAATCTGCCTTTTCTTCCTCTCTTTCAATATACGCAGTTTTGAGGGCACAAATATATACCTACATGCATATAATATTATTTGAGTTTATTATACTTTATAGTAACTTCTATGCATATTAACTGATTCTGATTTGCTACTTTTGCTAATTAAAAATATTGTTCATTTAGCTAAAAATACAGAAAGCTAATTTAAGGAAAAATAACACTGAGTACAGGGCTCCAGCTTCAGCCATGTTGAGTCAGGAACCACTCTTCTCTGTATTTCCACAGTTTCCCAACATTCTATAAATGAACAGCATCATCAGAGTCACACACAAAGCTCATCTCCAAAAGGTTGGTGTCATCAGCTCTAGGAATGCTCTGGACATTTTTGATGTTAGCTTGATATCAACCAGGAACATTCTAGCTTTGATATGCCAATTTTCTCCTAATTACTTAATAAACCTCCTCCTCTAATCAAAATGACAGAGAACCCACTCGTCTTACAGCTGCTTTTGACCATGCTATGAAATCATCAAGTGAATATTGCATTCCATTCTACATTGTTCTACATCTGCCTATAACTCTTTCCAGTCTCACAGCACCTTCTATCAGTTCTTCCATGGATTTTCTAGAATTTTAAGGAATCAAATTGTCACAAGTATCAAGCTGCCCTATTGGTATTGATATTAGTTTTCAATTCAGGCTTTGTTTTCAATGAGGCCATTGAAATAGAAATGCTCAGGAAACACACATTTAAGAGAGAGAGAGAGAGAGAGAGAGAGAGAGAGAGAGAGAGAGAGAGAATAAGAAATAGAAAGAAATGGTAAATGTTAAATCTAGCCACCACACTAAAATTATAATGAAGTTGAGTTTCATTAAGAGAAGTTATTGTATTAAATCTAGCATTCTCCTTCCCTATAGCTTCACTGTAATTTGCTTAGAGAGAGATTAATATTATCATGGGACTTTAGTAATTCTTATCATGTTTATAGTGATTGGATCATTCTCTTCTGTACATTTGTCTTAACAAATGCCCATAGGCAATCTCCAAGTGACATGGGGAGGGAGGGACAGTTATACTAGGGACTTACGATGCAGCATCATCCTTCCTCTGCTGCCATTTGTGCTGAACATCTTGCTGGAGCAAAATGAATAAACAAAAAGTGTGCTAGTCATGAGTTTGTGGATGCTGTTTTAGGGTGCTGGTACAAATATAGAAAAATGAATGTACAGCAGAACTTGATTCCAGTTTCTCTTTCTGGAAGAGATAGCCACTGGAGATTATTTTTATATTACTTTTATATATGGGAGGATTTAGTGCCAAGGTAATCTTGAGATTTTTTTTTTACCCCGCTTGAACCAAATGGAAAAAATGTTCTAGTACATGACGATCAGGAGCCCTGTGAATGAAGGAACAAACGGACACCTTTCTCTATGCATTCAAGCACTGCTTCAACCTCATCGTTTGTTTTCCCAAAACAAAGGAATCTTTTGAAGAAACTGTGAGTGATAAAAGAGGTGCAAGGATAGGATGCTTCTGTAGTTTGGAGAATGGTGTGCTGGAGGCTGATTCCGAGATTTCAGTTTCACTTAGTTCCTGGTTCTTCTCATCTCTGAGCAACAGATATGGTACCTTCCAAATAACTCAATACGAAAATTATCCTTTGCTTTACATCTAGTATCCACTTATGAGTGAGTACATACCATGTTTGTCTTTCTGAGTCTGGGTTACCTCACTCAGGATGACATTTTCTAGTTCCATCCATTTGCCTGCAAATTTCATGATGTCATTGTTTTAACAGCTGAGTAACACTTCATTATATGAATGCACCACATTTTCTTTATCCATTCTTTGGTTGAGGGGCATCTAGGTTGTTTCCAGGTTCTGGCTATTATGAATAATGCTGCTACGGACATAGTTGAGCAAGTATCCTTGTGATATGATTGAACATCCTTTGGTTATATGCCCAAGAGTGGTGTCACTGGGACTTGAGGTAGACTGATTCCCAATTTTCTGAGAAACTGCCATACTGATTTCCAAAGTAGCTGTACAAGTTTGCACTCCCACCAACAGTGGAGGAGTGTTCTCCTTGCTCCACATCCCCCCCAACATCCCTCTGCATATGGGAGACAGTTGTGTATGTAGCTTGGTCTGTTTGAGGGGCCCCTGGCAGTGGGATCAGAACCTATCCTGGTGCATGAGCTGGCTTTCTGGAGTTCATTACCTATGGTTGGACACTTTGCTCACCCTAGTTGCAGCAGGGAGGGACTCAGTCCTGCCTCAACTGAATGTACTATGCTTTGCTGAGTCCCCAGGGGAGGCCTTACCCTTTTGGAGGAGAGGATGAGGGCATGGGCCAGGGGAAAGGGAACCTGGGGAGGAGCAAGAGGAGAGATGAAAGGGGGATCTGTGGTTGATATGTAAAATGAATAAAAAAAATTTAAATAAAAAAAAGAAAATTTAAAAAATTATGTACTATGAATTTTATAAAAAAGAACCATTGGAAATCTGATTGACACTTAGGTACATATTTCAATGATTTGCTTAATATTAATAGATAATAAAATAAGAGCTTAATGTTTATGTCTAAAATTGGGACATATTTACATTGGTATAATAACATTGAGTTGTTAGAATACTCTGCACAGAACACACATTCAGCTTTCCAGAGTTCAAACTGGCTACACATATGAAATATTCCTCATCTCAAAATACGTCTAATTTTCTCCCACAGAGAGTTTTGAAACAATAAATCATACCATTTATATTAGTTACTTTTACATTAGTGTGCTAAGACACTGTGACCAACACATCTTATCGAAGAGTTTATTGAGGACTTACAGATTTAGAGGGTGAGTCTGTGACTATCATGGGGAGTGTGGGAGCAAGCACACAGGCAGGATACTGGAATAGTAACTGAGAGTTTGGATATTGAAACACAACCATGAGGTAGAGCTCACTGGGAATGCTGTAGGCTTTTGACAGCTGAAAGCCTAACCACAACGACACAGCTCGCATTAGTTAGGGTTACTACTGATGTAACAAAACACCATGACCAAAACCAAGTTGAGGAGGAAAGGGTTTATTTAGCTCACATATCATGAATCATAGTCCCTTGAGGAAAACAGAGAGAAGAAATCAAACCAGGCTGGAACCTGGAGGCAGAAGTGGACAGGAGAAGTGCTGCTTACTAGCCTACTCCCCATGACTTGTTTAGCACGCTTTTGTATAGCACACAGGACAACCAGCCTAAGAATGGTACCAGCCATATTGGTCTGGGCCCTCCCGAATCTATCACTTATTAAGAAAATTTCCTACAGTCTTACTTACAGCCCAATCGTAGTGAAGCATTTTCTTAGTTAAGATTCCCTCCCCACAGATGGCTTTAGCGTGTGTCACATTGACATAAAACCAGCACATCCTTCCTCCAACAAGTCCACCTTCTTAAATCTCAATCCTTCTTAAACACTTCAACCAACTGGGGACCAAATATTCAAACATGAGTCTATGGTAGCCATTCTCATTCAGACCACACTTCTTACCATTAAAAGTCATGATACTTCATATAAAAATAATGACCTTCAACTTCTCTTACTAATTAATGTCCTGGCTATGTGTACTTAACAAATGTAGTTTTAGCAACACTTAATGATTGGCAGTTCTCTAAATGCCAGTACCATTTTATGTATAGTATATATAAATATATGTGTATAGAATATACACAGACTCTCAGTGAGTAGTTCTTTTAATATATATGAAGCAATTTGGAAAGTTGGACCTATCAATTTTCAGATAATGTTACACTATCTATAGCCGACGACGGATGCAGTCGTGACTTGAGACAGGTCACGTTATGCAATGCAATGCACATTATCTTATCCCATTTTAGAACCAATATAGAATTATTAAATTGAACAGTGATTTCCAGACACAGCAATCCAGAATCACATATAAACTCACAACAATTCTGACAGTTACAGCATGCATAAGGACTATGCAAACTCCAGCCAGAAGAAGGTAAATACATAATCCTTTAGCTGAAGAGCTATTAGCATTTGATAGCCTCTGGTAGAGGAAGATTCAGGTTTTGTTTTTTGTTTGTTTGCTTTAAGATGGGACCTCTGATAGACATCATGTTTATACATCAGAACAGACACAATTCCAACACTAGTTGTGTGACAGAAACTGAATGCAAAAGGAAGAAAAAAATAGTAAACACCAAGTTGGGTGGGAAGAGATGAAAGTGTTGTAAGGGTGGGATTTGAAGAGGGTAAGTATGTTAAAAATACATTGCATGAAGGTCTCAAAGACTTAATAAAAGGATTTTTAAAATATTGAATTACTAGAAAGTCAATGAGTCCTCATCTACTTTATTTATTTTGTGGTTATTGAAAATGCTTCAATTTCAATATACTAAGAAACGTAAGACCTAAAAGGAATAAATTAATTTATATCTAATAAACATTATGAAAAATTGCAATTCATTTTAAGAAATTAGTATTTAAACTACTAAACTGTTTTAAATACAATTTGCTTTAAATTGATAGGATACATGTATATTCATCCATGCTACTAGAATACCAAGTATCATTTTGTCTAAGAAATTAATATGCTTCATGGTCTTTCTGAATGTCAGGTAGAGATGTGCATCAAAAAGCTTTGCAAACTGCATGAATCACTTAAAATTCTTTTCAAGAGCATCTCACCAGAAGTTGTCTTCACTACTTCAGTGGTATTCCTCAGTCCAACAAATGAAAACTGGTACAGCCTCCATGATCTTGTGTCACCCACTTCAACAGAACTGCGCTTCCATTGATAAACAATTTCTTCACGTGGATAACCATCTATCATGAGATGAGAACACTCTCATTAAATGCAACAGTGGATGGCCACAGACAGCAACTACTTTCTTTGAACAAGTTGTAGATGCTAAGAGAGGCTGCACTGTAAGTCATATAAGCACCTGGACTGGAAGGTACTGCTTTGTGAAAAATTAACAGAATCCTTATCACACCTTCCTGGAAGAGACTGAAAGTAGCAAAGTCAAAATTGCCTTTTAAAAAAATCACTCTTAATTGTGTGAAATATAAACAATAAATGATGTTCTAAATGTTGTGTCTGTACTTTATATCACCTGAGATAATACAAAAGTGTCCAGTACAAAATGAAGATTAGAAACGTAAGGTGTTTCATAGTGAAGGGTTGCCAATAGTTCAAGATTGTGAGAGTCATGTAGACATAGGAAACTATGAGAAAATGCAATAAAGATATTTCTCCAGTTCCTAATATCATGGCCACTTACACTAACAGATACCAAACCGTTCAGTATCCTCCCTCCCCGCCTCTTTTGATCTGGCTTTTGGAAATAAGGATTGCTAAATAAGTATCTCATGTTGGCCTTGAATCTGTCATCTGCACCTATCTGGTTACTAGGATTGCAGGGCTAGTGTGTGGTAGAGAACTAGGAGAAGAGGTAATATAGGATGGTATTAGGATGCAGTTTCAACTCAGTTTTAAGATACATAGAAATTTAAAATGAAAATTAGTATGTAGAAATGCCAATGGGAACACACAAAAGAGCATAGAGAAACAGATCTTCACCAAAAACAGTATTACATTGACAATCAGGGCAAAGTAGTGACTTTGAGTATGATATCCATAGCGATCATAGGAATTTTCTTAACTATTTTGTAAAATAATTCTTAATAGTGGTTACTACACTTCCTATATCATAGAACTGATTGGCAGTGAATATTTCCTGAGTGGACAATATTTTTATGAATTAACTGTGGACTGTCCTTTTCTCAGCAAAATATAAATATAATTAAAACCAAGGCTGGCAATAAAGCTCAGTGGTAGGATGTTTGTCTAGCATGGAACAAGGTCCTGGTTTCACTCTCTCATATGGCCCCAAATGAATGGACATATGAATGAAGAAGTAAGAAATAAACATTACTTCAACTATTTGTATATTAATAACGTTAAGTGAAGATAGCCCTTGACTATGAAGTATTTTTTTCCATTTGAATACAATAGTCTTCGCTTTATACTTTTGTTTTATTTTAGGTTTAATCTTTATTTACTTTTGTAAGAGCCAATAGACGACATATACAGAAAAGCTGAGGGCATGTGTAGCAACACTGAGAATGGGCAAGGAATGGTGTCATAGGGGCACACTATGTGGAGTGTAGTGGTGACTGATTTTCTTGTAGCAGTAAGTGGCATTACATAGTATGTGTGTTCAGAGGAAAATTGTTGATTGCAAGCTTGTGGCACAATTGTTTCCTGTTTTTGAGTTTCAACTAACTCAAAAGAATAACAACTCTGGTTAGTAAAAGACAGTAAGGTTATTCTCCCTACAAGTGAAGGTTATCAACTTTATAACTGAACACATTTTACTCAAACAGATAAGCATGAATTTAGATATATAATGGAATGTTTTCTAAATATGTATTATGTACATTTATATCCCTGGAATTGATGACATGATGAACTAATGATTGCTTCTCTTATCATTGCTCTTTTAAAATTAACTATGGATATGATTTTATTGATCTTAGGAGTTTCCCTGACTCCCTAGCAGAGAAATTATGTTGATGAAAATGTATGTTTAAAATCCATAATTGATTTTTCATGCACCCAAACTGCCATATGAAAAATAAAGCAGAGATGGACAAACTAACATGGGTGATTAACATATAGGAAAACATTTAGAAAACTAATGCCTGTTTGGTTTCAAATATCAGCAGAAGTGTTCATGTTTAATTGGTGGAAGAATTGTCAAACATCCTCTTGGTGTGTTATATTATCTGATGAAAAAATACCAATAAGTCATGCTTTTATTGTGCTGGTATGCCATGCATTTTTATATATATTATACTAATAGAGCAAGGTTAATGTGGGGTACACTTTGCCTAAGATTGTATTATCACAATCTTCTGAGTCCACTGAATCAGGGAATTGGAGATATAGAATCAACCATTGTGCCATTTCTATTGAGTCCAGGCCTGATCTTAAAGTCCTCTCAACAGTGACTCTGGACATCCATTGTCTATTTTCTCAAAGTTTCCCACTCATTGAATTCTTCAGCAGAGATTGTCTTAATTGCCACATTTGTAATTACAATGAAGAAGATTTCTAAATCAATAACATAGCCTGATGCCACTATGCAGCGTCTATGATTCATTCAATTAATTGATGAGACAATCAGACTGACCACAGGTGACAGGGCACAATACAGAGAGACTATTACTTACAACTGGAGAACTCCAGGGGGCAGGAGTGTTCATCCATCGGGAAGTTGTGTAACTGCAACTGGCACTCAGCATCAATTGTCAGCCTAATTAGAATGACAATAAACATACAGAGAAAAGCACTAACGTCATTTCTAAAATCCACACTGGCGTCCTTTCTAGAACAATCTGGAATTCTGATTGGTAATGCAGCATGATCCTCAGTGAAAAAAAAATTTTTCTAAGTTCCAGGTAAAAATTATTTCTAAGCAAATATTTTCACATAGCAAGTAGAACCATTTAATTCTCCTCAACTCTATTTATTCAAAATATGTGATTCCTTGTTTTGTATTTTATCTTATTTATTTTTACAAATTAATTGCACACACTGGAGATTTCTCAGTGAATATATTTAACTTATTTAAGAGAACAAACTGTTTTAGGAACTTAAGCACATTAAATGTTTGCATCGAAATGAATGCTGACAGTTCTCTGATCTTATCAGCTAATTAACACGAAGCCTTCTGTTGGCAAGAACTTGCTGTTTTTAAATTGTCATAGGTGGGTTTTAAAATACCTCTGTCATGCAATGGAATTGTGTGCACTTTCACAACAGAACACTATGAAACCATCAAATAGGATATTATAGAGTAATGGGCTATCTAAAGACACAAAAAAGAGATGATAAATGCACATACACTGAGAGATTGGGAAAGCCTTAACCAGTGAGTCTCAGTTTGTACACAATTAAAGCCTCAAGATGCAGAGTTTCAAGCCCTGGACTGAGACTCCAGGAGTCTAAATCTAAAGGAATCCAAATGCTCTGACCACTTTTGGAGATGCATGGAAAAAGGCCACAATGTAACGGTGATGATTAGTAGTTTTAAGAATGTTCACGTCTGTGAGCTGTATTTCTTACAACCTACAATATCACTGCTTAAGTGATAAAGCTGTTATTTTATAAAAATTTAATTTAAAAGACTTTCCAATTAGCATAACTTTTAATTGGGAACATTTAAACTTTTTGTAGTATAATAAAGCAATTAATGATTTTTTCTGTGCATCTTTAATTGCCTATAAAGCTTGGATCAAGTGAACTATTCCTTACTAAGAAAGTGCTGGTAGGGCTCTGTTGTATTTGAACTTACTCAAGGTCACATGACCAGGGACAAGTCACAGGACTTGTACTTAGGCTTATCATTCCTCGCAGAAGGAGGCTTTAATCATTGTCTATGATTTTTCTTCAAAGAAAAGCTTGGCTTTATTCAGAAATGAGATTTTAATTAAATTTTATTTTTATTAGAATTGTCTCTCAAAATTAAAGTGATATTATTACAAAAGACAATAGAGATAGATTGCAGATATAAATATAGACTCAGAAATATATAGCTCCATAGACATGTACACATACATATATAGACACTTATAGCTCAGATAAGCAGCTAAGCTAAAAACATCTTTCTTTCTCTATATTCATACATTATCTCAAGCATTAAGCAGTTAATAATTGGCACTTTTAGGATGTTTCCATAATTAAACACTGTAGTGCTTCCTCAAATTAATAAAACTCAAAATGACTACATTATAAAATAATAACAAGACCTGAGGTAGGCTGAATGATTGCATATTTCAAAATCCAGAATGAGCTCTGATTTATAATACAGACTTTGATTTTCACATTTCTCATTCTATTCATTACCTTATCAGTAATTTAATAAATTCCCAATGACTTTAAAAACAACACAATGGGTTACTTTTGGAGTTGGAGCCATTTTTCACAGCATCTGACCTAACTCTGGTAAAGGTTGGGGGCCCTTGTAAAATACTATGGTTTATATATATATATAGTATTAAGAATTATAAAGCATAAATATATTTTACAGGTACCTATCACATGCTAAAATCTAGAGGCCTATTATTTAAATTTTTGCTACTATACAAGCAAATTTTACATCTGGCATACTTCCATATCATGCCCTCTGGGTAGCATTTTACCCATCACTCTTTTCGCTTCTAACAAACATGTGGGGTAGAGATTCTTACCTGACAGCTAAGAATTACTAGCTATAGTTCAAAAACATTAAAGAATGGGAGATAGGTTAGTGGGAGGTAGGGATAAGTGTACACAGCCCAGGAAGTAGTGGCTCCATCTTTCCTAATAATTTATATCTGTGCTCACTTAATTCATCCAAACAGAAAATACAACAAGGGAAACATCATGCTTGTTATGTAGAAAAGAACATTGATATGAATTCTAGGACCAAGTCCTTTCTCATACGCCATCCAATAAGTTCAGTACATAGGAATTTTACAGTTGCCCTAGTTCATGTGACAGCAAGCTAGAAAACAAAGAGCCACACACTTCACTTTCCACCCATACTTCCTTCCTTCCTTCCTAAAAGCATAGGGTTCATTGCGTTCTTTTATTTCCACCAAGCACTCCTTTCCCCCCAAATAATACCTTAAGGTGTAGAGAACTCGACCATCATTCCAAATTCTCAGCATCCTGTTGGGAGTGGTGATCCAGTGAGCATCAGCCTTTTTGGAGTTCCTGAAGAAAGTGTCTGGAATCCAGATTTTCCCCACCATATTGCTATTCAACCGGAGAACTTTAATGGTACTGTTAAATTTCAAACGTCTGTCATACCAGGTTTGGGCAAAAAAAATATCAATTGTATATTCCTGTTTTAAAAAGAACAGAGGATTTAGTGTTTGTGCTGCTCAGCCCCATGCTTATTGCCAGGATGAGATGACAATGTTGTTTGAGTTTTGAATAGTCCAAAAGGAAGAAGGAGCTTTGCTGATGAGGTCTCTACCATATCTGTCTTAGACACCAGTTGCATATGGTTTTGACGTCTGGCCAGATAGCCAATCCCTGATAAATGCCTTCCTTCACACCCATGTAAAGCAGGGAGTCAGCTCAGTATTTGTTGGTGAGGGGTGAAGGTAGGTGGTGCCCTAGCCATCATTATCTCTGCTTCTTTGTCCTGGATACCAGTAGCAAACCTTCTGTCCCACCCAAACCCTTACCAGGTATCTCTAAATGTCTCCTAAGAGACTAAGTGTTCCAGGTTTGCTATTGCAGAGTAAACCAAAGTCCTGAGCATTCAAGTGGCACTTAAATGGAGATTTGTAGGTTCAGCTGCTTCATAATAAAAGAAGGGTTCTAAAGATCTCAAATGGTTACTTTTGTAAAAATACAAGATATGCAAAATGTTTTGCCCCTGACAAAGAGCAAACATGAAAGACAACTTCCTAGAATTTATGGTTACTTATTTCATTTTCTCTAAAGGAGACAAAAATAAATATCGTACTTAATTAGCAACACAATGCTTTTATTTGTGAGTTAATTAGAATAAAGTAATTTTATTAAAATATTAGTAATGATTCATATGCTGAATTAATCTCTCCCATGAAATATGTTATTAAATGTAATAACAACAAATGAATGCATTGATTCACCTCAAGAGCCTATCAGCTATAGTGGGGGTGGGTGACTTCAGCCAAAGGTAAGAAACTACTGTAGAAATTCAGACCTGCAGGCCTGGAATCAGAATACTGATCTAGTATGGCTACCACATTCACAGGTAGTCTTGAGAAAAAAAAATACTTCTTTATTATTTGAGCTTTGTTATTCTCATTTTAAAAATGAAAAACTACTCCTAATATATGGTTATTTATGCCTTCAATGTCTAAAATACTTGGATTTTTTGCATTTTGACTTTGCCATTAGTATGACAGTGGATGATAAAAAAATCTTGCATCCATTGTGTGTATGAGTGTGTGTGTGTGTGTGTGTGTCTGTGTGTGTGTCTTTTGTGTGTTTCTGTTTGTGTGTGTGTGTGTATACCTGTATGTCTCTGTGTGTGTCTGTGTGTGTGTGTCGTGTCTGTGTGTCTGTGTGTGTGTGTGTGTGTGTGTGAGACTCTTCAGCAGTTTTTTACTCTGGGTCAGTCCTCTGACTAAATGTTTTTCACTTGTCAAATGATTTATAAACCACTTTATGGCAATACACCAAAGAATCAAGTCTTATAACAATAAATATCTTAAATTATATAATATCCTCATGGTTCCGAATAACCATCCCTGATCCACGTATTACTTTATATCTTGATTTCAATCAGATTGCTTCAAAATAGGAAAAGCAGAACAAATAGAATCAACTTAGAGTTCTTAGACTATGGAAGATTCACTCAGAAGGGCCCCTCACTTCTCCAGCACCCTATACTTCATTTTATGTTGAAAAGCAGGAGACAGCAGAGGAAGCATTGTTTGTTCAGGACTACATGCACCATCAGGATACACTTCTCTGGCTGCTTCCACAGTATTCTGGACTCTCCTTGTCTGTCCACTGTTTATGCCCTGCCACCTTGTACACAGTTTAGTTCTCTGCTTGAAGCTTTTTTTTTTTAAATGAGAGAACAAATAATTTCATAAACTATATTTTAGCTAATTAATGCTGAGCTGAGAAATAAAATGACACAATAAATGTGGACACATTTTAGTACCGAACAAAATAAAAATGAAAATGCAAAGGTGTAGAAACAGCATGTTACAAAACGAAGGGACAGTTCCAGAAACCATCATTCTGATACAAAGCTAAGCCCTAACTCTGAATACACTGCCAGCAAAGACAACGTAAATTGTTACTCACACAATCATTAAATACTATGAGTTTGTGTCAGAACACTAAGAATATGACAACTGAGAATTATTTTTATGATTATGTAAGTTTTACATCATTGAAGTTTTATATCACTGTCTATGTATATATATCTGCATAGAATAAATTTATTCTAGCACAACAAATACCAATTATCAATCATAATATCACCATAATTTATTATATTGTTATACTATATTTTGCTTGTATTGAAATAGTATTTTTCTGCTATGTATTTTAGTGGCATTTATGTTTTTTTTTATTTTACCATATTATTTATATTAAAACATACTATAAGTTTATTCCCTAATATTGTTGTATTATAAACTAAATGAAGTTTTTCAAATCAGATTTAGACTGAAAATATTATAAATATGAATATTTCTGAGAAATATTTCTAATTTGAATCAAAGCATTGTTCCTAAAGCATTAATCTTCAAAAAAGTTTCATATTTTGTTGTAGGTGGTACTTAACAGGTATACAGTAATTGTTGGATCAATATGATATTACAATTATGCTCATTAATTTCATTTCTAACCATGTTTGATTTTTATGACAAAAATCCTTAAATTTTTAACAGCTTCAAGTTACATGAAAAAAATAGGTCTTTAAGGTTGCCTTTTATTTGCAAACTCTTGGTTCCCTTTAAAAAATATATTCCTTATTATTTCAAAGCTAAAAATAGAAATTAAATTATGAAACTTACCATATTGATAGCATTCACTGGGCCAATGCTGTTCACATACATATCTGTGTGAATTAATGTTGGTTTCACTGCAAAGAAAATTATAGGAATACATGTTTGTTTGGTTTTTTTGTTTGTTTTAAGTAGGAACAAAATTACATTTTTTTTAGTCTGTTTCTTAGCCTATGCTCCTTTAGAAGCGTTAGAAATGGTTTACTCAGGACTAATTTATGACTAGTTGATACTTTAGATTTTCATAATTTTTTTCAAAGACATATCTCTTTTTTAAGCATGTTGTTTCAAAAAGCAAGTGTGATAGTTTTTGACTTTTCTTTGTGAAAGTATACAAAAGTGAAGAAATCAAAAAATGTTCTTTTGGTTTGCATTTCTATAGCGTTCTCTCAGATACCCTGAATTTTATCATTTTTTCCCCTCCAAGATCTTGAATCTGTTTGTGCCTGCTGACCCCATTTGATTAATGTGTATAGAAACATGATTAATGAGTGATTGAGGAACTATGTATTAGAAGTTCACAGTAGAAATAAACAACAATAATACAACATTGTTCTTGCTGATTCTTCTATCACCACTTTGCCCTCAAGCATCTCCAACCCACATCAAATCAAAATCTTCACTAATGACCTACTGGATGCTGTAACTGTGTGGATAGTAAAAGGGAAACCATCAAGAAGCCCATTACACACCAATCTGTCAAACAGAACTAATATTAAAAATAGGTGGTGTAACAGTCAAGATCAAATGAATGTGATCTATTTTAATGTAGTATTTAATGAGCACAAGATCCATGAGATCGTTCTGGGCCTTAATTCAAGCATACTTGTCTCATCTTTATTCATTTTCCTTGAAAGTACCATGCCCAAATGCTCTGTGGCAGATGGAATTCTTCATCAGCACTGACATCCACACCCTTTCCTTCCTGTGAGGGAGGTTACTTTGTTGTCTCTTGACTTTGGGGTTGGTGAATCTTACTTGGACACATACTATCTAGACAAAAGTGAATGTGACAATCCTAAGCCCATACATTAATCCTCATGATATTTCACCTCTCTTGTTTTTTTTTATTTCCATGGAAAGGATTCTCACAGCTCACATGCTGATTCTATAGTAGAATGAGAGACCATCAGACCTAGTTTGGCTTAGCCTAGGTTAGCCCATTCCCCACTATGGTGTCAAATACTACTTATTGCTAATGTTACTGAAATTTTAGCCGGTTGTTACATAGTTGTGTGTATCCAATATCCTCTCTGCTATTCTTCATCAGAAGTTTTTAATAAAACAACAACAACTTTTAAAAAAAATAAAGTCTTGAAATATCCAGGAAAATATCTAGCAGGTTTGTAGCTTCACCATTGCTACCCTCAGGCTTGAATGCTATTTATATACCCTTTCTTTAGATTTAAAATTATAGGATTATAATTTAAATCTTCCTGGCTCTTGAAATATAACAATGTGTTATTCTCATTAAGTAGCTAGGGCTGGTGTATGCCCTCTTCAGCACAGAATCCAAAGCTTCCTCATACCTCCTATATCAGGACGAAGTTTGTTGTCATACCCTTCCAGTAGGTTGTTTAAGATGACAGTGACGTCACCCTCGGGAACTTTTGGAGTCAACACCCATGTTTTATTAGAAGCATAGTCTTCATAGTCATCATCTGATTTTTGGCTAGTGAAGCTAAGAAAAGAAAAATATTGGTCACTGCACACATAGATTACACCTAAGTTGACTTCTACCACAAACCAACCAGAGCAAAGGAGGGATAAAGCAGGATTGTGGGAGTGTAGGAAAAAGTTTACCTAATGGGTAATTGAAGCAATTAAACTGTGCAGATGGAGATTTAAATGTATTAAAATGTTTCCTCCAGTTTTCCAGAGTGCTTTGCCCTCCCGTCTATAAATAAGCCATGTGTTATCTTTTATTTTTGCCTTTCCATATTTGATGTTCTTCTCACCCACCTGCCCAGCCTCATAAAGGACATTTAAAAAAAAATTGTGAACGTGATATTTTAACTATTGTAAGGCAGCCTTATAATTCAGCCATAATGTCTCCTTGCTCCTTAGAGAAGTTAACTTACTCCAACCTATTAATGAATGTAAGAGAGCGATAATTAGAGTCTCTCCCACAGCCCTCAGACAGGCCCCTCCTCCCCCAACTGAGCCACTGAGGAGAGTTCAGGCTTGCTGCCTTCTCTTCCCCCAGGCTACATGATGTGTATTTTCTCCACTTTCTTGCACTGAAGGTTAGAGTTGTTCATTTATCTTTGGTTGTTAAGAAACTGGTACTATGAAGAAAAATGTAGTTACTGACTTTAATTCACCCTTTGTCACAGCAATATTAACTAAGCTGGATGTACTGTAGTCATAGGAATAAAATTAATTGCTTAGACTCATCAAATAGACTTAGGATATCCTGACAGTCAGTATTATATAGTGAAACTAGTTGGGAAATCTCTAGCAATTGGTGTAGAAGTGAGGAATGGATTTGGAAAATGAATTGAACTCCATGATTAATATCGTCCATTGCTCCATGTTCCAGCCCCTCCCCATCACATGCAAAATTACTACATTTTTCCAGGTCTATAAAATGTAAGTTCTTGCCAAACCTCCCCCTTTCAGTTTCATCAGGACTCCAGAAATCTGTAGTCAGGATGAAATTTGAGGATTGTGAAAAATTAACATATAAGAGTTCACACCCCATCCTCAGCTTTAGTTTTATTTTCCTAATTATGTTGCAGAATGGGTATTATTGGATAGCAGATTGCCACTTTGCCCTGAATGTATATATAGTTTTTAGGAATTTTTTATTAAATTTATTTATTTGGAGTTATTTACTTTGGAGACAGAAAGAGTACCATGACACACCAGTGGAGGCCAGTGGTTATGAGAAGGTCAGAAAGCAACACATGGTACTCTGTTCTCTTCTATCATGTGGTTCCCAGGGGTCAAGCTAGGGTCATGAGGCTGGGTGGCAGAAGTCTGTACCTGCTGAGACATGTATTTTTTCCACATGCCAAATTTCACCTTTCCTCAATCATATCAATTACTGAAATATGTATACATACAATGTGGAAACAGTAAATATATATGTAGTTTAAATATATATGTATATATATTTGTACATATTATGTATAATTGCAGAAGTGTATAGACACATAAACAGATAGAGAGAAATAGATGATCAATATGTAAATTCCAAAATTGTAGGAGAATGGTGACTGAGTTGTTAATGTTGGAAGCAAAGAAGATAGAAGTTGATGTTTTAAGAGTGAATACTAACTAGTTAGATTAGCTTAGAAAGCAAGAACAGTAATTTTGCTATTTTTATAGCTTTGGAAAATAATATCTAAAATTAAGTATGTATGAAAAGCCTTATAAGAGTGCATTAGTTAGTAAACTAATGTGTGTGTGTGTGTGTGTGTGTGTGTGTGTGTAGTTCTCATGATGTACTTGATTGAGTAGACAATGATTCTCACAGAAGACACAAGTTATTAAATGAAAATCATTAATTCCTTATACATTACTGGTCAAGGATACTTCAGAGGTCTCCAAAAACAACAAAGGCTATCTTGGTTACTCACCATAGCCACATGATAAAGACTCTTATGGCTAAAGATACTACACATTTTGCCTGTAAGACATAGAGAAATCAATGACAAACCAACTGGGAAAATTCCTTCCTGCTCGCTAACTTTTATAGTGTCAGAAAGGGCTATCTATGTAGTCTGTTAAAGGAGAAAAGACATCGAGGGCCTTACCTGTCACTGAGTGTTGCATACTCTAATACTGATCTGCCATGCAAGGTATGACTACTAGAGCAATATATAATGTGCCTATGTTGATTAGTTACTCTTACTGGGAACTACATGCCTTCTGATGGATTTGTGGTCTCTTCCTTCAGGGGGGGAGTTCATGCTTGGCACCATAATCTTTATCCAAGGCCCATTGCTGGGGAAGTTACAGGCTCTAGTGTGGAACCTGTTATTGTTATTTTCATAAATTGCCCAACTGTTTCTTAAAGATTGTATTTACACCCTCAGAACTGGGCTTCTCTCAATTTTGGACAGAGAAGTTTCTTTTCCAAGTAGCAGTGGTTAGTGCTGAGACTCACAACAGGTCAAAAAATGGAGGAAGTGGTTTATGAGTGTGTGGCTCTGAGCACAACATGTTTGTCAACAATCTTCCCAACAGATACCCTTCTCCTGCCAAGATATAATGTCACAGAAGAGGAGATAAAAAGACGAGGTGAAACAAATGTGAAAGCTGGAAGATGGGAAGCTGTAAAATATCTTCTGGAAATGACGTGGCTACGGCTACCCTGAGCTCATGGCAGCCGTGATTGTCTACGGAAGATCGACCGGCCAAAATGCTAGCATAGACAGGGAAGGGTCTCATGAAGCCTCACTTCTAACTGTGGTGCTACTGACAATCGATAACTGCTGAGGAAGAATCATTATTGTTTGGTGATGTGGCCCCTGGTAGCTTGTCTATGCTCCAATGGTTGCCCTCATATCCATGGGCATAAGAGTAAAACTAATTAGACTTTGTAGGCAATTCTTTGAAAAAAGAACAGAACATGACGTTGGTAGGGGAATATATGTGTGTGGGGAGTTCCAGGATGAGAAAAAGGTGGGAATGTTGGGTGGGTATTATCACATATTATAGCATACATATGTAAAAATCTCAAGCAATAAATTTTTGAAAGTATGGAAATGATATAACTAGAATATATTCATGTACAAAATTCTTAAACAAAAATTTATAAAAAAAATAAAATAAGGTACATGGACAAAGCATCTACCAAAGACTACCACTTTACATGTTGTATTTTAATGAGCATAGAAGCTCCATATATGCATCCCTTCCAGAGTGCCTATACTGGATAGGGTGGGCTGGCAATGTTTCATCCACCTCTCCAAAAAAAGGCCTCACTGCAGCCTAGACTAGCTTTCTGCTAGGAAACTGCCTCTGGGGCTCAATTCCTCATTTCACCAAAGCACTGCTGAGTACTGCCTAATGGAGTTCTAATCCTATGACCCAGATATTACTAGTGTGAGGGGGTGGGGTTCTAGCGGAAAAAGTTCAAGTTATTTAGTTCATGAAGAAAGAATATGGTTAGTCCATCAAATGTAATCATGATAGTATTTTATTACCTTAATCACTCATACAAAAGGGTCTTTTAAATCTCCCTCTCTCTCTCTCTCTCTCTCTCTCTCTCTCTCTCTCTCTCTCTCTCCTCTCCTCTCCTCTCCTCTCCTCTCTCCTCTCCCCTCCTTCCTTTCCTGTCAGACATATGGATTCTATTTTCTTAAATATAAGAAGATGCTGATTAGGTGACCTAATTTACTTATGGAAACTTCTCATGCGGATAAATATATATTCCAAGCACAACGGTACCACACTGCTATTATTTTTACTGTCTGGCAACTAGAATCAAAAATTCAGTTAATGTAGAAATAAAATAGACTAGCTTAGAAAGAAAGATACTTTCCTGAACTTAACTAAAGATTTTCTCAGTGTCATCACTTTCCTACCAATTTATGAAACAAAACTCTAATTGATTATTAAAAGAAATACACCAGTGGTAGTTTTCTCTCCGCACTTCAGAATGCCCAAATAGACACTGAGAAAAGTTAAAAATACAACAAAGAAATGAAGATCATATATTCAGGGGACAGGTAAATCTGATTTACCTTCTATATTCATTCTCACTTTATCACCTGGGAAAATTTACTCAAGCTTAGAAAACCACAAGTTTTCATCTTTAAGCACGCTCATATTACACTGTATAAGAATAAGATGCTTATTTAGTGTCTAGGTCCATCATAATTATTATGATGAGGTGACCATTGCTAGGTTTAACATAATGGCTCCAAACATGTAACTAAAAGCCCATATTGGTAGATACATTTACCTAACATTACTTAAGAAGAACCAAAAACAGATGTTTTCCAGGAAGAAAAATAATGAGCCCCTATATTATAAATAAATGATGTTTAGCTCCTCCACAGCTCTCCCAGCTGAGATCTAAATTAAAGGGGATGATGCATAATCTGGGATCATTTCCAGATTTGTCTAAAAAAAAAAAAAAGCAAAAAAACTCTCATTCATGGTAGGCTGTTTCTTCTGGTCTTTAGAGGTGGGCTTCTGTATTTACAGAGGACTATGTAAGGATGATAATGTCTGACCAATAAATGAAGCATCCTGCGGAACTGTGAGCATGTCTGGGTACAAACAGATGGATAATGATTTAAGAAAATCCATTTAACTGCTGTGTGGCTTAAAAGTAAACAAACTTGAAAATCTGAGTTCAGGAACCAGTTAGAGTCCCCTGGGGAGTATTTAGAGTTATTATTTTTGTAGTACTTTTTAGTTCAAAAAGACTTCCTTATAGAGGAAATAGAATTCAATCAACATTATTTTTAAGTTAATTGATTATAATTTTAAAAGCTCCACTTGAATGAAAATATCCAAGGAGCAGCGTCCACAAACCTTCAGTCTTCTTGTTTCTAAAAGCTTAAAGAGGTTGCCACAGGTCATCTGGCCAAGAGTTTGGACTAGTAGCCTATAGATTCTCAGGGGATTTTCTAGAAACACTGAACTCTAAGATCCATCTATAGTCATAAGTCAGGCTCTTTAACAAACTCCATAAGCACAGGGATTTCTTTAATAAATTCATGTTCCCGGTTTGCCCTAGTCATTTGAATCTATATCTTTGTGTTGTAAATCATTGTATTCATTTTATTTCTGTCTTTACACATTTATATGTGCTTTGAACTCAGCCATAACTATAAGCATTAACTCTTCTTAAAACTAATAAATGAGTTATTTAGGAAAAGGCAGGGCTTGTAAGAAAAAAGTGCAATTACATAAAAGATTCTAAATACTTGATTTTAGTATATATTTTGGGTGTTTGCTGTGAAAAACTAATTAGTTATTTTATAGAGTTTTATATTTTCATCTAGGTCATATTCTAATCAATCTACTAAGCTCCAGACTAAATACGGGAGTTCTTTATTATAAACTCTCAACATAAAAGAGCAAACAGTTGGACAAGAATTAAAACTATTTGTTGCTTCATTGAGTTGTCTGTAAATCCATTGATACTCACTTCCTCATAAATACACTTTATATTTTTCTTTCTCTAAAATAGGTAAGGTAGTTGAATAAAAGAATAAAGAAAATATCATTTATTTTTAGGTTTGAAATAAGTTTAAACTGCTAGTGTGGTTTAAAAATCAATTGCACTATTGCGATGTCGGTACTGGTTGCAGGGATATTATTTTACAGACACAATGATTCACATGAACAATATTTTGCATGTCATTATATCTCCCTCAGGTCATATCTATCAGAGAAGTAATACCCTTGAATCATTTCTATTCAAAAATTCTTGTACATGGGAAGTTTTTCTCTCTGAATTTTATCTTCGGGGATGGAGAACTACCTCAACCATGCGCCACATCTGGCTTTGCACAGGCTCTTGAGATCTGAGTTGAGGTAATTAACTGATCCTCTGAGCCATCTCATTAGCCCAGGAATAAATGGTTTGTGTTGGGGGGGGGAAGTACACACTTGGTTTACCTCTAGAAGTAACAACAGTAAATATAGATACTATTACATATTCATTGTGTTATAGGAAAAAAAACTTTAAGAACTTCAATGTGTCTCTCATTTGCTGTGTCAACATGGATGACCCTATAATTGCCATCTTTAAGAAATCAATATACACATTTATAATTATCAGTAGGCACTTTGGAATGGCAAAATCACATCATGTAAGCTTTATGCTGCAAGGCAAAAGAATTGGGACCAAAGAATCCTCTGTGTCAATGGTCCTCAATCTTCTTAATGCTGCGACCCTTTAATACAGTTCCTGATGTTGTGGTGACCCCTGACTATAAAATTATTTTCATTGTTACTTCATTTTTATAATTTTACTACTGTTATGAATTTTAATGTATCTGTGCTTTCTGATGGTCTTAGGTAACCCCTGTGTAAGGGTCTTTCAGCCCCCAAAGAAGTCGTGAACCACAAGATGAGAACTGTTGTTCTATGTGTAGTCATCAAAGAGACAACAAAAAGAGTACATACAATAAATGATGGTTCTAGTTCATTTTCCCTAAGGAGGATAAATGAGTTTATAACTGAGCCCAGTGAATAATATGGCACCTTTACCACAAAATTAATAACGTTCAAATTTCATAAGCTTGACATTGTAGACAACGATGATTTGATCTGCCCATATTGAGAAATAACAGCAAAACTTGCAATTTAAGATAATGGATGTGTTCAGCTGTCAAATTTTGAGTTGGAGTTGAGTTTGGAAAGCAACACACTCAGAGAAACAAGACAGATCTATGAGCCAGTTCCTTCCAGAGGACGTATCTGAAAAGGGAGGATTTATAGAAGGTTCATGAGCAGGTAGAATAGATGCATGTAGACCCTTTGAGGGTGCAGGGGAAACATCCTGTTTTCTAGATTAAGAGCTCTTGAAGGATATCTTTCTTGGCTTTTGTGAACAGTGGACTTGAGACAATGGTAGTTTTAGTTGTAGAACCTTCAGGAGCTTGTGCATGATTCTCTCTCCTTGAAGGATGTGTAACTGACTTACAGAGTAACTGCTGAGGAGTTCAATGAATGGGTATTTATCATGCATGTGTACAGATCATTCTGAGAGCAGATTGCCCAGCTGGAATGACTTTCTTAGCTCACTCACAGCTCAGTTCTTTGCATTAGGTTTGTATCTGTTAATAAGTGTTTCACTTTGACTGAATCAAATATCAGACATGTATTCCAGTGCATAAAATGCAAAATATTTATTAACAATCCATCACAAATAGTGTTTCATTAGCTGAAATGAATCTTGACTACAAGTGTCAGAATCTCCAAATTAGTTTGAAAAACAGGAGCACAAGTAATAATGACAGAGACAGACTTCAACATGAGCTGATGCAATTCTTAAATTGTGAATTAAAAATCAAACAACAACAACCATGCTCATGCCTGTATTCCCAGCACTCAAAATCCATGCAGGAAAGATTGCCGTGACTATGAAGCAAATTCAGACTTTATAAGAATTCTAGACTATGTGGGTTACATAATCAAAACTTGTCTCAAAAATAAAAACAAAACAATAACAACGCAAAACCAGACCCTTTCTGTTGGTCTCTTCCTATTGCCCTGCATACTGTCACAACAAACACTTGCTTTGATTATAGGGTCACAAATTGCTGACATCTCTCCCTTTTCCTCCTTCCTTGTTTAAATTCAACAGAGAGGTAAACATTTATAAAAAGTTTGCTTTAAAAAGAGAGGTTGCTTCTCTTCCAAAGCTCACAGAAAGTCTCACGGTGTGTGTGTAAAGCAGGAGGATATACAGGAAGCCAGTATCTCCAGCCAGAGGATGATTTATGCCTAAGATTTTAATTCAGTTATTTATCCCTCACTAAAATCAAAATCAGAATTAGCTTCCCACAAGGTATGTGTTTCACCTATAGCAAAGGAAGATTGGAATTCATGAGGTTATGAAGTAAAGCATGAAGGCAACCACAATACTTGCAGAGAACAAAACAGTTTTTGCAGGCAAAGAACAATCAGCTTGTGTTCTAGGATTACTACCATGTCCATTTACTCTGGGACAAACTTCTTGTCATGATTTGCTGTTATTTTGCTTTAATGCTTCTCAAAACTTGTGGGGTGACATGGAATGACATTTTCACATAGCTTTAGAAAGAAAATATTTTTTTCTATTATCTATCTGTGATAGGTATCTGTATATTCTATAATGCAGCCATTCCATTTGTAATTTTATTCCAGAAAAATATGCATGTACATATCTTCTAAAAGATATATATAAGGACATTCATAGACCCACTACTATGTTGATAAATAGAAATGAGTATAACTCAAACTGACAAAAATTGGTAGATAAAATATGGCATCTCCATGCAATTAAGTGCTAGTTATCAATGAAGTTAACAAACTGTAGTTACATGCAACAAAATAAATTTGAAAAATAAAAATCTAAACAAAACATGTAGCACATACAAACATAGACATGCAAATGTGATATAAAATTTAGTGTCAGGATAAAGTCACTATGGTGTTAAAGTGAGGATGGCAGTTAATTGGAGGCAAGGGATGGAAGACAGAGATGGGTAAATAGATGAAGATATTTCCTGGGTTTTGGACAATATTTTCTTTCCAGAGATGGTTGGTAAAGACATATTTTTATGTCATTGTGTAATGTTCCATCTATCTCTACTTGTGCCTTGTGTTCTTATTTACATTGTATTTCACTAAACAAAGCTTAAAATAACCAAATTTCACCACAAAAGTTAGAGATAGGAAAATTAGATTACCATGCGCTGTTGCCGACCTTAGTAGCATTTTCCAAATTCATCTAAGTACCTGGCATTTGTTAAGATGTCCAATTTACATTGTTTTAAAACATTGAATGGATCAATAAGAGCATGTACTATTTGTAAAATTAGCAAAAAAAATCATAAGTTAATTTCCTCTTAGTGTTTTTATGAACAATTAAGGCTAATTTGTGGACGAATGGTCTCTGTTTCACTCCATAGTTTGTCAGCCACTGATTTCTTCATTAAATGTCAACCACTCCTTTGTGTGAATATACAAATGATGTACATGACATACACTCGAAATAGGTTTTAGGTACCAACAACACAAGCTTAAGACTACAACAAGCAAATTCTAAAGTCATCTCAACCATTGTAGTTATCTCATAAAATGGAAAGAAAAGTGTTGGTATTAAATATAGTTAGGAAGAAATGTAAGTGGGTAGTTACTAATGAGGCATGGTTTTACTTAACCATTTGTTTATAAGAAAGTTTCAATGTCATTGTTTAGAAAACTGATAAAAATGCTATTTTTTGATAATTGTGCTGGTGATCAAACCCAGGATGTTCTGAAAGCTAAGCAAGCACTCTACCAGTTCAGCTATATTCTATCCTCAGGTTCTGCATTACTTTTTCTCTTCTAGCTATGGAAATCAAAAGTCAATTTTAACAGCAGAAGATATACAAGACATAAATTTAATGTTGGAGAGGGGTGTGATTATATACACCACCAAGAATTACTCCAAGGGAGAAATAATTTGTATTTTTTATACATACTATCTATGGTATTTAAGACTGCATAATGCCACTTGCTCCACATTAAATGTTCAAACAGGATCTAGACAATTCATTTTTAATCCTGCATACTAAAATTATTTGGAGTTCTTTATAAAATACCAATGCTGAAGGACAATCTTTTTAGAGACTGGCTTAACTGATCAAAGATGAAGTCAAAATGCGGGTATTCAAGTGATTTTGAGGTGTTGGAAAACCAAAAGCTATAGAAAGAAATAAGACATGACTAAGTGGATACTCTTTTATAATCATTTTAAACATCTTTTATTTACTTTCATTTTTGGAGTAAATAATCATTTGAGAATTTTGTTATGCAACTCCAAGTACATTGACAATTTAAAAAATTGCCTTAAATATTTGTGTCCTATTAAGACAGCCCCTATTTGACCTAAATCCTTGAAGTCATTCTGAGAGAACAACTTGAAATATCACATAGACACAGTATTAAAAGTCATTAAAGCACATATTTAGAAAGTTTACTGTTTTTAATTTACTTTCAGCATATCTAATCCTATTTGGTAAAACTCTGTCTTTAATTGGTATTTTATCATTGTTTTTAGTTTGCTAATCTACTTTGTAAAAGAGCAGTAACAAAATCACTTGTCTGATAGACAAAAACCATGTATTAAAAGCTCAGCAACATTGTTCTGCTTTTATTGCAATTACTTTGTAGCTCTCTTCTATTATGAAAATTGATACTAATTTTCTAGTTTTAATATTTTTAAATGAATTTACTGAGATTATAAAAGTATATTGAATAACTAGTGCTTGGCTTTCTTTTTGAAAAATATTCAGTAAATAATGGGGTGGCAATATAGTTTAGTGGTTGTGAGGACATAGTACTCTTCCAGAAGACCTGAGTTGGATTACAACACCCACATCAACCAGCTCACAACTGCCTATAATTCCAGGGAATTCTAAAACTTCTGGCATCCAAGCCACCTGAACTCACATGTAAGCGTACACACACACACACACACACACACACACACACACACACACACACACA